>JACGDI010002227.1:323573-364063 GCA_014898725.1 Jacaranda copaia
TTTTTTTTTTTTTTTGCTTATCTTTTTGAGCTCAAGGTCTAACTTCTTTTCTTTAGTTTTATTTTAATCATGTCAACCAAGAATCTTTGCATCATAAACAAGATGAAGGCTTAAAAGAAGTCCTTAATGGTAAAGGCCCAATCCTCTAGGCTCATGCCAATTTTAACTTCTCCAACACATATCCCAACCTCGAGCTTACCCTCTAGCGTGTTGGTTTAGCCAATGGAGATAGTGCAATCTTTACCTCTCACCCTGGACTAAGTCCCTAAGGTTGAGGTCATGCTTCTAGATCCCAAGCTAGTTCTTGTAGTCGAGGATGCTCCGAGAGTGAGGGAAAGAAATGGAAGCGTGGATCTAAGAGTAAGAGCTCTAAGCTCTCTTCACATAACCACTCGAGTAAAATCCCTTTGGAGGACTAAGGGCAAGGGCTCTAGCAGGAGCTATTTAAAGAAAAAAGCCAATTTGAGCTTAACCCTATTTTCACTTTCCCCCATGACCTCCATGTCTATGTACACCGTGAGGCCCTGTTGAATGATGTATGTCATAGCTACAAGATGATTCTCGCCAACTCTGAACCCAAATTGAAAAATTATAGACCCAAACTTAGTGCTTTGTTCTTGATTTAGGGAAACTTTCTTTAAGCTCTGTAAGGGATGATCGATGACCTAAGATTAGGCCTTGCTTGTGCTTGTAAATTTTTCCAAGCTAGAGGAGCATAGTGCCCATGCCATGATGCAAGTAAGTGTGTTTGATTGAGTTCAATAAAATATTGAGTAAAAGTAAATTTTACATATGTGTGAGCTCTTTCCTATTGAGGTTTGCTGCTTATCCTTTGCTAAGGATCACCTATATACACCAACTCATACTACAATGCGTCTATTGTAGGAGCCGCTTCATGAACTGCGATAGGGAGGTCATAGAGCCTAAAGAGGCTAAAGAGAAACTCAAGGCCAGCTTAAAATTAGCATAGTAGTCCTTTGACAGTGAGCTTGCATTGCACAAGGATAAGCAAGTAGATTGGGATTGAAAGATACAAGACTTGGAACAAAAAATTAGCCAAAGTGAATAAGTACTTGGCCCCTGAGAGAAAGACCTCATATGATCAGGGCTGCTCTAAGGGTAGATAAGTCTTCAAGAATTCCTTTAAGTTCTAAGAGCTGATAAAAAGCATGAGGTTGGAAAGTGCTTGAGCTTTCAAGAATTCTGGCACTTTCAAGTCTTTAATCAAGGAACAAGCAGTAGAATACGCCTTTATGGGTTTCATAAAGTGCCAAACTTTTACAAAATTCACTCTAATCTTAAACATATATTTTTTTTAAATTCTGCATATTCCATGACCTCAGCAATTCCTTCCCTTAGCATCTTTCAGCATGTATGATCTTTGCTTCGTTATCTTAACTACTGGGTAAGGTCCTTCCAAATTTGGGTCTAACTTCCCAACATGTTTTGAGACCTTAACCTTTTTCAAGACCTAGTCTTCCACCTGGAAGCTTCTTTATTGAACTTTTTGTTGTAGTGCCTTACTTTTAGATCTTGACATAGGCTCGATCTCTTTTTTCATCAATTATCTCTAGCTTAAACTCTCACGCCTCATTGTTAACCTTTAGGTCATACTCTAAAACTTCTTGGAGCTCATAAGCCCAACCTCATTTTTTTGTTTAGTCTAGCAAGCCCTGAGGTCCTTTAAGAGGCCATGGTTAGTTATCTCTATTTGGCCATCTGCCTTCAGGTACCCTATAGACATGAATTGTTTCTTAATCTTTAGCTCTTTACACTAACTTGTTATCTTTTTCCTATGAAATTGGTTCCATTGTTAGAGACTATGACCCTAGGGATCTAGAGCTTACATATAATGTTATTCCAAAGAAAGTTGATGACCTTATTCTCGGTGACCTTAATTGATGCCTCTGTTTCTACCTCTACCCATTTATTGAAGTATTTTACTGCCATTATCATAATTTTTTTTAGCTTTCAGTCGATGGGAAAGAGTTTTGTATGCCAACCTGCCATTGGTCAAATGAACATGACATAAGAATTAACTCTATTGGTACAACTAGTTAGTCCAAAATGTTAGCATGGAACTGGCATTTCTCACACTTTTTAACTAAAGTTGCTGCGTCTTGTTCATGATGGGCCAAAAATAGCCCTATCTGAGGGTCTTGAGGGCCAAGGACCTCTCTTCTGAGTGACTTCCACAACTTCTCTCATAGATCTCCCTCATCATGTAATGAGCCTTCTCGAGTCCCAAACATTTTAGCAGTAGTCCTTAAATAGATCTCTTGTATAACTACCCATTAACCATACCCTATAAGCTATCTTTCTTATTTCTTTTGGGTTGTCTGGTAATATCCCACCTACTAGATATTGAATTAGGTCATCTTTCCAAGTTGCTTATGTCTCTGCATGCATTATCCCATTTTTTTTAGAAGCCTCATTCTCTAATTCAGAATGTTCAGCTATCAACAAGGTTATAGATGTATTTCGAGTTCTTTTAGTTGAACTGCCAAAATTGGCTAAAGCATCAGCACTCTCATTTTTCACCATTGGGATTTGTTGCACTTGGCAGAACACAAACCTTGACATAAGTTTCTTTATCTTTTCAAGTGTTTTGCCATGGATTTTTCTTGTATCTCAAACATCCTTTCAATTTGGAGCGCCACAAGTTGCGAATTGGTGTAAACATTCAACTTTTCTATGTTCTGGCATTTTGTTGCCTTCAACTTAATAATCATCACCTCATACTCAACCTCATTTTTGGTGACCCTAAAAGCTAGCTTTATTGCAAATGCGAGCTTACTAACTCAGGTCCTTTAAAGAAAATTCTATCTTCTCTATGTTGGGAGGTGGCTGACCCATCAATATGTATGATCCAACTTTCTTTGCTAGTTTGGGGTTTTGCTCAACCATCTCAACCATGAAGTCTACCAAAATCTACGTTTTTATGGAGCTTCTGCTTTGATACTCTAAGTTGAACTCCCCTAATTCTACTGCCTATTTAACTAACCTCCTAAAAATATTTGGCTTAGCAAGAACCTATTTCAATAGATGGTTGGTCAAAATAATAATTATATGAGAATGGAACTAGAGCTATAATTTTTTCGATATTACCAAAAGAGCTAGAGCTAACTTTTAGACCTCCAAGCACATGCTTTTAGCACATTGTAACACCTTGCTCATATAATAAACTAATTTGTGAACCATGTTCTCTTACCAAACTAACATACAACTTACTACATGCTTTGAAGTTGCCAAGTACAAATATAGAGGCTCCCTAAAAATAGGCCTTTTCAACAAAGATGGAGAGGCCAAATACACCTTGAGGTCTTGAAATGCCTTTTCACATTCCTCATCTTATTTGAAGTTCCTTATGTTCTTTAAGACTTTGAAGAAAGGTAAGCTCTTATCTGCCAACCTTGAAATGAATAGATTTAAAGATGCAATCTTTCTAATTTGTTTCTACACATTTTTCACTAACTCAGGTGAGCTCATGTTTGTTATTGCTTTGATCTTTTGGGAATTATCTTCTTCTCTGCACTTGCTAACCAAGTATCCCAAGAACTTTCTACCCTTGATGCCGAAAGTGCACTTTTAAAGGTTGAGCTTTTATTTTCTCATAACAATAAAAGCTTTTTCCAAATGCATCAAGTGGTTGAGTTCATTCAGGCTCTTGACTAACATATCATCAACATAGACCTCTATATTTACCCTAATTAGGTCTTTAAACATTTTGTTCACCAATCCTTGGTAAGTTGCCTTCATATTCTTTAACCTAAAGGGCATGACTTTGTAACAAAATATCATTTTTTCAATGACAAAGGTTATCTTATCCCTATCTTTCTTCACCATGAAAATCTAATGATAATCTTGAAAGGCATCCATTATCCTAAAAAGAGCATATCTTACGGTTGAGTCTATTAAGATGTTGATCCGAGGCAAGAGGTAAGGATCCTTTGAATAGGCTTTGTTCAAGTCTGAATAGTTTGTGCACATTCTCTATCTCCCTTTCATTTTTGGTACATAAACCACATTTGTAAGCTACTTCATGAACTATATCTCAACAATGTATCCCATCTCCAATAGCTTGTTGACCTCATCCTCCATAATTTGATTCTTTATTGCCCTATGATTTTTTTCTTCTATTGGATGAGTTTTATCTAGGGATCAACATTCAGCTTATGCACTTTCACCTCGAGGTTTATCACTTTCAAATCGAGGGTTTCCATGCAAAGACATTCACATTCTTTCTTAAGAACTCAAAGGTGAAGAGTTCTAGCTCAGGAGTCATTTGGGTTCTAATTTGTGTGACCTTACTCAGGTCCCTTGGCATTAACTCGATCTCTTTGAACCTCTTGCTAGTTCTATTTTGCATTCTTCTACTTTTTTCTTTTTGTTTTTCTCTTGAGAGTTCAAGTTAGCAATGCCCTCAATTGAAGTAGGACCCCAAGCTTTCCCTCTTGAGCCTCTTTTTTAGAGATATGTGACAATGTTCTCTCACCTCCTTCTTATTACAACACATCTCTCCCACTCCCTATTTCATTGGGAATTTCATTTTCAAATGAAAACTTGATACCACTGCTTGGAATTGGTTCAATCTGAGTCTTCCCAAGACCACATTGTATGCAAAAGAGGCATTTACCATTAGAAACTTTAGCATGAGCGTCATTCCAATCCTAAGGAGACTGGGTGGTTGATAGTCCCTACCGATGTGACCTCAACCTCTCTAAATCCTATTAAAGGTATGTAAACTAGCATGATTCTTGTGAGCATAAGCTTTATCCTTTTCAAGACCTTCAGAAATATTATATCCATAGAACTCCCATTGTCCACCAAAACCTTATGCACATAGAAATTGGCAATGTCCATTGTGATGACCATGGGTTCATATTTTGTGCTCTAATAACCTCTTGATAGTTTTTACCATCAAAAGCAATGGTAAGTAATATTCAGTATTGGATTCATTTTTCCCTAACTCACGCGATTCCTTATGGACCTGACATGCCTCTTTCTTCCACTATGGAAGTCTCTCTATGTTGGATCCCTGTTATCATTATGGGTGTTCATGGGTCAGTTTAGTTTGGATTTGGGGATAAAATAAATCTAAGTTGATCATTTTTAATTTGTTTGAATTGAATTGGGCTTTATAATTTTTAGTTCTTGAACCCAAACCAATCTAACTTGATCTAGATTAGGTTATTTTGGTTCAGGTAATCGAGGTCAAGGAGGAAAAAGAATAAAAATAAAAAGAAGAAGAAGAAGAAGAAGAAGAAGAAGAAGAAGAAGAAGAAGAAGAAGAAGAAGAAAGCACTAGTTGAAATTTTCTAGTTCTTTAACTAAAAAATTAAGACAATCAAATTATTCTCAAAACATTCATCAAAACTCAAAAGCATAAAGTATTGCACATGAGCATTACAAGTTATAATTGTTATAAATTATCTCATTCTTTACCAAAAGGTATAATTGATAATATAAAATTCGAAATCCAAATCTAAGTTGAGCATTAACTATAAATATAAATAACAAAAGTTATAATTTTAAAAAAATAAATCATTATTTATTTTATTTAAATGATTGGGTTGGGTTCAATCGGGCAGGTGAGTGAATATGAAATCCAAGAACTAACCAAATGTAATCGAATTTGATCAAATTTTACTATATCAAATTTGATTATTTGATCTAAACTGAAATAATTAGATTGGTTCAGTTTGGATTATTGGGTTCATCGAATTGGATTGATATAATGGAACACCCCTAGTTATCATGTATATGACCCCTTTTCTTGGCAAGTTATCTCCAATCAGGTCATTTGCAATTTCTTTGGCCTTTTTCTCTCTATTGCAGAATCCACTTTGGGATCAGTTCATCCTCTTTTAATGTTCCCTTTTGAGCTCTTACACCTTAGACTTGCCTTCCTTGGCAATAAATTCCTTCATATACCCTTACCTGATAAGCCTTTCTACTTGTTTGAGTTTCGATTTGCCAGCATATCTTGCATTTTCCTTAGCTACTGCAATATCTTAGACCCCTCAATGGCAATTAGTGTATGGGACCTTGCGGTGTTAAGGGGTATATAATGGTTTTACTTTTAGGGTGGGGAATGATGACGATCATTTTTAGATTGATGTTTGTGAGGTCCTTGATCTTTGTCAGACCTTCCAGGGGCATTTTTAGTCCACTTGTGGTCCTTCATAGCATTGATATCTTTCTCATAGATGTAACACTGAGCCATCTCCATCAAATATTCCATGTCTACGGGGGGCTCCTTAGTAAGAGTTGAAGTTAGAGGTTTTTTTTGAGCCTATGGATAAAGATGCTTGTGATCATATTAATACACTAGTCTTAGACCTTCAGCATCTCATTGTTGAACTTATTCATGAACCCCCACAAGGTCTCATCTTTCCTCTATTGTAGGGTGAATAGATAAGTGGTAGACCTCTTAGAATTTCTTTTATTAGTGAACTAATATAGGAATTTCCTTATGAGCTGATCATATGACACAGTTGTCTTAGGAACTTGCTCTATAACCCATTCCTGAGCTTTTCCATTTAGTATTGTCATAATGATCCTGAAGTTCATAGCATCAGATTGCCTGTGTAGGTTCATGATATTTTCAAAAGCAGTTACATATCTATGTAGATCCTTACTTCTATCATATTTTGGCAAATCTGGGAGCTTAGAGTGTGAAGCCACTGACTTAGCCAATTTTTCCACAGAAAATGGAAAGTTTTTATTCTATAATGCTAAGATCCATTTCTTCTTGAGTTCATCCATCTTTTTACTCAATTGCTCTACTTGATCACTTTATCTCATTAACTTCCTCCCTTGAAAGCAATGGTTGGGGTCATTTATGAGTGGGGTCATCTTGGTTCAATATTAGCGACTCCAACTTTGACACTTCTTATTTTCTGTAGATGTTTGGCATGTAAGTTAGCCATCGAGCTGACTTGCTTCCCACCTTATTCGAATCTGCCATCTTGTAACCTCTTGAAATCCTTGAACCTAGCACTCTTTCAGCTAGTGACGGACCCAATGCCCTATCTTGGAATAAGGTTTATTCACTGGCACTGAGGTTACCTAAAGAAGAGCTATTGCTACTACTCGATTTCCATGTTCATACTCATCCCAAAACTTTTGACTTATCTCTAAAACCAACCACTCCAGATCTCCCCTACTAAGTTACACTCTTTGATTTCTATTAGGGTCTTATGCTAATGTCCCTTATCCTATTTATGCTTGAGTGTTTTGAGGTATAACAATGGCAGGTGGTATGGGGGATATGAGTGAGATGGTTGGTGATAGGGATATAGGTGATATGGAGACGGAAGTGTCCATAGTTCATCCCGATATTTTGTCCATCACTCACTATTCTTTTTTCCTGCTAATGAATCAAATTAGAGTTTCCACAGATGGCGCCAATTGATATGACTAAGGATCTTGGGTCTAAACCTTAAACTTAATTTCCTAAAGTGTCTTTATTCATGATCTCAATCTTGACCTTGGTCACGCTCTACACAAGTAATAGGATCTCTGACTTGGCAATAAGATCACACATTTGGCTAGCAGGGATCACCCTTTAACTAAGGCCCTCTAATGCTTAAGTTAGTGTGATGCTGAGGTGATCAAGTGATAGCTCAAAAGTAAGCTTAGGAACTCAAGTAAGAGATGGGTATAGATGACATGACCTAATACTATGTGATTTTCCCCTTTTATAGGTGCTAAATTATTCTTGTTTGTATAGATTGAGGTGGCGCATTGCTATGAATTAGATTTATGATTGATCAATGGTTTGCTATATGGGTCATGACTCGAGGTAGGTTAGGCTATTTCGGGTTGTGACCTGATCTAGGTAAAAAGATGCGGATCCTATCCTGTATGGGTGTTTTGACTAAAATCTTAGGGCAACATGGTCTTTGTACTCTGGCTTCATTAATTATTATCATTATCTTGACTATGATATTTTTTGTTGGAGTGGTATTATATTGTTGCTATAATACAAAAACAAATAAATTGACTGGCAATCATTTTGAACCTTTTTTGCAAATCAATGGGAATAGTGTAACACATTATATTGTCATGAATACCTTTTCTAGGGATTTACTTAGGGGGATTCTTTGCTTCATTCGATTTGTTGAAAAAACATGGTGAGTGTTTTAAAAACATGTTGATTAGATCAATTGTTTGATTTTTCACCTACATTAGGAGGTAGCTATGTTAACATAAGATATTTCTTCTATTTTAGTTTATTTTTTTAAACTTTAAGTTGCTTAGGGATAAGTATTCCTCAGTGGTACCTATTCTATAATGTGGTTGTGATTTTGCCATGGAAAAAAATTTACCATGATCTACAAAATAAAAGACTAGTGAATATATAGCTAGGAAACATTAAGGAAAACCATAACAAACTCTTAAATTAAGCATTAAGCAAGTAAAAAGTTATATAAAATTAAAATGACCCAAAAATCGAGCGAACTTTGAACATTCTTGAAACTACCTATTTGGTAGTCCTTCGTCATTTAGGCACTATTTTTTGTAGGAAAATGTTTTGTGAGAACTGTGTTTTGTTGTTGGAAACTAAACATTCTTAGTTTTTCAATAACATATGGCTCGCCATGTAGTTCATTCTCAATGAAAGAAGTTTATTCTAAGAAATTGGCCAATAAAATATTACAACATTCTGAAAAATGATTTCAAGAACACCATATGGCACAACTTTTCTTAGGCATTACTTTTTATGCACAAATTGATATTGTTTCCATTATGCTTCCAAATTCCATAAATCATGATGAATTTTTTTAGTGTCATTCTCTTTTTGTTGGAAAAGACCCATCCTTGAGTCTCGATAATGTCCATCATCAACTAAAAACATCCTCCATATCATTAAGAATACATGATTTAAGTAATCAACCCAGTTAGCATGCTTAGGGTTCAAATTTAGTACTTCAATGCTTCACAACTCAATAGGGAACAAAATCTTAGTTGAAAATATAATACTGACAACAATACAATCTAGAGCAATATTAAAGAATTCTTTGTTGTAAGAAAAGTAGTTACAAGAATTGTTCAGCATTTGAAGTAATGAACTTACTTTCTTTGGTAACACTAGTACCAATTCCCATATTTAAAGCATAACAATCAACTTCAATTTTTTCTTTCAAAATTTGTGGTTGCAATTTTGAAGCCATTCTGGCCTTTCTCTTAAGAACATAAAGAACATCAAAGCTCTTGTGAACATCCTTAGCCCATTTATAACTACCCCCTTTCAAACACTAGGTAATAGGTGCAATGAAATTCTTGATAAGCTTGCGATAAAAGGATGATAAATCCTGAAAATCTCCAACATAATGAATGTATGAGGGGCTGGCTAGCTTAGAGTCAACCTAATCCTCTTTCTAATCATCTTGATACCTTTTAAAGAAATAATATAGCTTAACAGAATCTGACTTGTTGAGAAGAAATGATACTTTTTTAAATTTGCATACAATTTTTGTTCTCTTAGAATTTCAAATACTTGTCAATATAATTTAAATGTTTTTCTAAACTCGAGCTCCAGATAATATTATCACCAAAATAAACAACTAGAAAGTTTCCAATGAAAGATTTAAAAATATGGTCCATGAGTTGCATAAATTTAGAAGGGACATTGGAAAGATCGAATGGCATAACCAACCACTTAGAGAGACCACCTCCTATTTCGAGAGTTGTAGAGGGTTCATATCTACACATCTTATGTGGATTTTACGTTAATCATTTTTTGATAAATCTAAGAACCAATCTTGAAACCATAAAGTTGATCAAGTAAATCATAAAGACAAGGGATATGGAAGCAATAAGTGATAATGATTTTGCTTACCACCAAGAACCAACTATTTTTTGTAGAAAATCTCAATAGCACATGGCCTTTTGCTTCCTTACACAAGGAATTTTGATAAAAGATCATCAACTTCCTTTGTAACTTTTTGTGCTTTTTTAATTCATTCTCTAGGTTGTCTCATTAGAAAAGAGACTCTCAAGATTAGATCAATGCAATGTTAAATTTATCACATTTGAAGGAGTTCTAGTGGAGTTTTTTCAAGCACCATTTCCTAAAATTCTTGAAGCAGAGGTAGCACTTACAAGGGACAACATGGCCTTTTTCAATTTCTTTAAGAACTACCAAAGCAAAAGCCTTTATGGACTTATAAATCGCCTTGTCTACATGAAATTTACAAATTAAATTATTTCCTACCTTTGTGGAAGGTTCAGCATCACCTTCCATCTTAGGTGGTCCTAAAAAGATCTTTTTACCATTTTTAACAAAAGAATAGGTATTTTTGAAATCATTATGAAAAGTTGTACCATATTACCTAGTTCTCCCAATAACCATATATTGAAAGAACATTACATCAAACCTCATCTTTGTATTTGTTACCAATAAAAAATAGAATAAGACATCTTTATTTTACTTTTACCTTATTCCCATTGTGAAGTCATGATAGCTTGTACCCTTAAGGATAATCTTTTATTTTAATTTCAGCATTTCTAGCATTATGGTAGCATCAACATTTTCCCAACTTCCTCCATCAATGATGATATTACATTGTTTACATGAAAAGTCCACTTTGTGTAGAATATATTATAGCAAAGCCAAAAGTTGCGTTGAACAAGCAAAGACACATGTTATCATTAGAGATACTATCTTCCTCTTTCTCCAATTCATCATAAATAGGGGTTATCCTATTAAGACTTTCATCAACTTCATATTCTCATTATTAATAATATTAGAATTTAGACAATCTGGAGCTGTCCAAAGCTTTTGCACTTGATGCATCGTTTTGAGTATTAAAACCACTTGATTGTACATAACCACTGTCACTTTCTTTGTTTACGATAGATCTGTGTTTTGCCCCATTTTGTGCAGACATAGTCCTAAAGGTAGACATATTATTTCAGTCAGACTGCTACGTACCATACATTTGCAATTGGACAATATTACAAACATCAATCTAGATTCCTCCAAGAAAACGAGCAATTTTTATTCTTCTCGCTCTGTATTATCACATGTTTGATAATAACCTTGTATGCTTCTATGGATAGATCTCTTTTCTTAAAATTATCACATTCAAGAAATTCATCTTGACCATAATTATTAAGAATTTTTTTGCAAATTTCCCTATTTATATTGTCCCAAACTTTTTTGTTTCTTTTGCTATCACAAGTGTGTTGCTTCTTTAAGTGTCCCCACCAAATGAACACATGTTTATTCAACTTGATGGAAATTAGGTTTACTTGGCAATCTTCAAGAATTTCATTATATTAAAATATTCTCTCACTGCAGTTGATCCAATCTGTGAACTCATGGGGATCATTTATTCCAAAAAAATCCAAAATAACAACTTGAAAATTACATGATCACATATTAACAATGTTTCTTTGAGATCTTTGATATGGTGTCCTATATTTTTTTTTCTTGTTTTTAAATTTTAATTAATTGAGATTAGTCAATTATTTAGAAATAATTAAAACTTATTTATTAGAATTACCTTGGATTCTTATTCAAAGCTAAATAGAAAAAAAGAAGAAGATGAAATAAATAATATACAAGCAAATATGTAGATAAAGATAGAATTTTCTGCAATTCTAATACTTACAAAACTCCTAGTTTATTAGGTCTCCTTTTTCATATCACATTCAAATCACTTCTGCTACTCAATAATATACACTCAAACCTTCAAATTTCCAGCAAAATATTTTCCTTAGAAAGTCCTCAACCATTCCCATCCTTTGAAAAAAAAAAAAAAAGAATCCCAAATGGTAAGACTAGGAAGAAGATCGCTAGGAAATCTCGACACTCTCGATTCTTGTTCACTCTTCTAGTAAGTATGATTCTATATTTAAATTGAAATTAAAATATAAATATTTTTTTAAATTATAATTCATAATGTTTGTATTTTTTATGCATATAATATTTGTGCAATTCACATTGCTGCTATTAGGTTTCTATTTTCAGATTCTAGAGTTAAAAGTTTTGTATCAATTTGTGCATCAAATGCTGGTAAGTTTATTTCAAAATTTTTTTGTAAAATATTCAATGTTTTTAGAACATGCTTGTAAAATTTTTTATTTAAATAAATTTTCTTGAATTTTATAAAAGTCCTGAAATTTTCCTGCCAAATTGAGTGGCGAGTTTGAATAGTTTCTTTCTAAAAATTTATTTAACCTTTGAAACCAAAGAACTTGTAGTTGAAAAATTTTATTATGAAACTTTCATGTGTTCATGATATTAGTGTAAAATTTTAAAGTCTCAAACCCTATAGTTATTTTTTTAAAAAATCGTCAAGTATAATTGCCATTGTGCTTGTTGTGTTGGATCACTATCTTGAATTTGAGGGATTTGCTACGTATGATAATTGAAGTATTATAATTTATTAATTTTTATAAAATTAATTTCAAATTTGTCTAGAATAATCCAGTAATACTAGAACCCAAAATATTTTATTTTATGAAATACATTTATGTGCCATGTTAAACATTTTTCTACAAAAAATGTCCTTTTGTTTTCATCATAACATTGTAATACATTTTTCTCTTAGTTCCAAATTGAATTTGGTAAAGCTTTGAACCGATAAATTATACATCTATCTCATAAATTTTTACAGGATTTTGAATAACCTTTATTCAAGTAATGTTGTGAAAGTTATAGCTTAAATACAATCAAGTGTCACATTGAAAAATTTCCTGAAAACTGGAAATCTATTTTTGCACCATTTCTACCTCTTGAACTCAATTTCTCTCTCTTATATTAGCCAATTTAGACTGCACATTAACACAAAATTTAATACTCCTTCTTAGCTTTCTATTACCACCAAAATCAAGCCAAATAAATACCTAGAAAGAAAGTTATGAGTGAATCAACAAAGTATGTACGAAAGGACAAATTCTTAATAAGTTTTGCGAGTATGTGTGCACTAGGCTATGACATATATTGGTTCCTAAGAATTGACCACCCATTATTAAAAATATAGTGTTATGATTAGTCTACTGATTTCTCCCCTACTTCAGTCTATTGTTATAGAAACTTTTTGTTAGTATTGGTTTTAGAATTTCATTGATTGTGGTCTTGATTTCTTTGATGAATTTGAGATCAGATTTCACGGATCGAATTAGAATGCTAATTTAATTGGATACTACTTTTGTGCTAGCATGTGTATTGGGACTTAAGATGTTAGGGTTAGCCCTCGATCCTATTGATAAGTATTGTGAGTGCCTATTCCTATATATAATATATAATAAATAATAATGCCTTTCAAAACCCAGAAGGATATGTATTGTAATGAATTCCATGAAACATTTCTTTAGTTTACACTGCACTATATTTATATTCCACTGCACACATAAAATTTTCTTATTTTGCCATTAGTTAATGGAAAATATGTTGTTTTATGATCTCTTTTTATTTAATATTATTTCCAGACTTGCAATTAAATTCGATGACCAACTGACAACTAAATTTATTATTACTGTTAGTTGAATCCAACTTGGTTTGGGTGTGCAAGGGAGTTCATCGGGTAGTAGTAGGCTTGCCAGTTGAATCCTAATTCCCCCAGTTCACAATAGAAGTTATTTGTGGCTGAGGTTGGTTGTAGAATTTCTCTAGGACCTAGGCTCAAGTACTGTTTGGTAAGGTCATGCCTTGCTCGGAGTAATAAGGGATTGTTACAGTGGAAGTCAAAAGGTTGATTGGCTCCAGCAAATACTAGTTTGATCATTGCATTTAATTGTTGGCCTATTAAAATTTTTTTTACTATTACATTCTTGTTTTACTACTGTATAAATTATGACTATTTTTCACTATTTTTCTCAAATGTTTGTCACTAAGCATTATTTTGATCAAATTTTATATTCTTGAACTCACATTGCTCATATTTGGCATTCACTGAGTCTTTTACTTACACTTATATATTTTAAACTTCCAACTAGCAGATTTAGAACTTAGCTCTGATAAGAATATTGAACCCATTTTTGATGAGATTCAGGTTGAAAGACTTCTTGTGAGGAATTAGTAGTATATTAGTATCATTCTCATGTTGAGGATTTAGTTCTTGGCTTTAGTTATATTGTTTAATAACTTCTAGTTCATATAGGATTGGGCATTTTGAGTTTTTCATGTTTGGATTTATTTGGATTGCTAAGAATGTTTGGAGTTTTATCTAAGTTTATGATTTTGATTGGCGACTAATTTATTAGAATTGAATTTCATGCCTTAATACTAGGCCTTATGGTTTGATTTTGGAGCGTGACATTTGATAAGGTGAACAATCTTAACTTGATCATTTTCTTGACTACCAACTAAAATCAACTCCATTTGAATCAGCCGTTGTGTGAATGGTTAAGCTTGTCTCTTTAATTTTTCCAACTCAATATCATGAAGATCTTTTTCACGAGCTGTAGGATTTGTAATACCCTAAGTCTTTATGTGAATAATTATAATATAGATTTAATTAATATATATTATACTCAAACTATTATTAGTTATTCCTCTAGAAGTACTTGAATTTCATTAAGGCCAAGTCTTAATGTCATGGGATCTAGAATGAAAAAATACATCACTAGTAGTGAGTTTGTATCTTTTGAGGAAAAAGATAGATATATACAATATTGGATGTTGGTAATGGAGGCTCATTTTAGTCGGTTTTGTTTCTTCATCGACATTTTTGAGTTGTTCTCTTTTTGAAATTTGAGCATATAATTTACTTGGAGGCTGAACAATATTTAAGGAATCTCAAAAGAAAGTAGGCATGAGATATAAATTGAAATCTTTCTGGACCTTACTAGCTCTCTACAAAAAAATATACTTTTCTACTATGGTTAATTATGTGCAGCAAAAAGCAATAAATGTAGTAAAAAGTTATTAAATACGTTTGTGCCATGTTTTTCTAGTCATAGGCATTGCAAGCATGGTAAAAGCTTAGCTACACTTTTTGAATCATGGTAATTGACTTTTGCTATAAATTATCATCAATTACTATAAATTTAATGTGTGGTAAAAAGCTTCAAACACACCACTATCTTTCACCACAATTAATAAGTTTAGTTAATATATAGTGCTTAATTGCCACACTTTAAAAAAGTAGTAAATATTTGAATTATTTTTCAACATAATTGAATATAGGAAAAATAAATTAATTTTGGGGTTTTGGGAAATTTTACTAATTATGTACTTTTATTTATACACACACAACAATCGTTTGTCAAGATTCAAACACTTGGCCTTATACTTATTGGTACAAAGGTGATGCCACTAGCCTATGGCTATTTTATTAATAATTAGCTATAAATATATATGTTTGATTAATTAATCAACATTTTCAATAATAAAAATTATTGAAAGCAAGTATTTATTTTGCCTCCAAATTTGGGATTTTCCCAAATTTTGAGAGACTTTGCTAACTAGCTAAATTAATATTTGATTGACTCATCAAATATTTGTTAATAATAAAAATTGGAGAAATTTTTTTATTTTACCTATAAGTTTATTAATTAAAACCATGAGTATATAGAATTATTTTGGGGGTTTTTATTTGTTAATTTAGAATAATTAATAAATTAAATAATATTTATTCATAAAATTTGAAGCAATTTTTTAATTTACGTTTAATATTATTTATTAAATCTTACTTCTGATATATTTTTTCTTATTTTGTAGTGAAAAAAATTTGGTTTAAGATCTTAATCTCTACCACCAAATTTTCACAAGTTTTTTCATTTTTACTTTACTAATGCGAAAGTGTGCTTAAATCATCAACTTTTAGCCATGGTTCATGTAAAATTATAGTAGATGTAGTCTATTATTCACTTCACATAAAAATTATAGTAACTAAATATATTTTTTATTACGATAGGATGAAGTATAGCATTTAATATGAGTTTTACTATACATTTGGAATTTTATACTACTGATTATGCTATTTTGTGACATATGGATCTGTTATGTTAGCGGTAGGTCCAATCAACCAAAAAAATTAGCTCAGGGGTAGTTGGTGAAATGAGTTGAGTCCTGCAACAAGAGAGAACACACATTAGGCTAGCCGACTATGCCGTCGGTTAAGGCTCTTTGATGCTTAAGTCAACAATAATTTTACCAGAAGGTAAATGAGTGAAGTGAGGGCTTTTTGAAAGTGTAAAATCATACCTTTGAATTTGAAATAAGGGTATTCATAGTGTCTACTGCCTGAGAGCGGTGGAAGGGTCTAAAAGACCATATTCTCCATACTGCATAATAAGGTCCCCTCACAACACATAAGGGCTTCAATAGTCATTTTAAGATTGATTAGCCATCGTGCTTTTGACCGGCCAAAAATAATGGATGCCCTTATCATAATTAATGTGGATAGGATAGTAGTTCATCGATATTAATTATAGAAGTAACTAGTGGTTGACGTTGTAATTAATACAATTGTGATCCAGATATGCCTTAGTCTGCATGATGGTCGATCATGTATGGTCAAGAGGGTTTTGATCATGAATGTTGTGCGACCTATGTTGACACTAGATCCAGTCTCAAGTCAATTAATTCTACATAAGGTTGATAAATTGGCAAAGCTTTATTTCAATCTTATGGTTGGGACCTATCGAAGGTTGGGCTTGGTCTTGGATTACTGCTATAACCTCATGAACTCTGCCAAGTAGTTGGACATTGACATTTCTCTAGCCTTTAAGTTGTCATTGGGCTGCTTGGTGACTAATTGGGAGTTCATGATGACAACAAGGTAATCCAATTCCCTGCCTTTGGCTATTTTCATGCTAGTAATAAGTGCTTCATATTTATCCTCATTATTAGTAATTTAGAATTTTGGATTAATGGTGAAGTCATATTTCATTGCTTGAGGGAAGCACAAAGAGATTTCTGCTCCTCCTTCCGATGAAGTAGAGGATTTGTCCATATGTAAAGATCGAAAATATGTCTACCACTCAACTACTATGAAAAGGTCAATGTGTTTAGCCATGAAGTTTGCTAGTACTTGGGCTTTAATGGCTATTTAGGGTTGAAATTTGATGTATAATTCTCTTAACTCAATGACCCATTTTGTTAGCCTACTAGATGTGTTTGATTTTGACAAAAACTATTTAAGGGGCTGATTTGTTGAAATGACGATGGTGTGAGATTGAACATAAGTCTCAACTTTCTTGTTGTTGTAACCAGGGGGAGAATGAACTTTTCTATCTCCAGATAATTATGTTCAAGATCTTGTAATACTTTGCTAATATAATAGATTAGTTAATGGGTATCATGGTTAGTTGATACAAGATACAAGCATAATATTTCCCTAACGATCACTTAGCTAGCAGTGGAGGGGTCGATAGATAATGTTTCAATTCTGCTAGAGCCTAGTCACATTTCTCTATCCATTGGAAAATTTTAGAATTTCTAAGGATCTTGAAAAATTGTAAGCTTTTATCTGCACGTTGAGAAAGAAACCAACCTAAGGTTATAATTCTTTTTACTAACCTTTCACTTCTCTAACTGTGAGATGTACTAGATTGCCTGAATATTTTTTAGGTTTACTTCAATGCATCTCTGGCTAACCATATATTCAAGGAACTTGCCTCCTCTAGCCCCAAACATGCACCAATTCAAATTTAGTTACAATTTGAATGTTTTTAATATCCAGAATGTGTGTTCAGGATTTATCGGGTGACTATTTTTTTTTCAGATTTGATAATCATGTTATTAATGTAGATCTCCATTGTTCGGCCTATCCCATTTTTTAACATAAAGTTTACCAATCTTTGATAGGTTGCTTTAGCATTTTTGAGACCTAAAGGCATTACAAAGAAATAGTTTATACTGATGGGGACTACAAAAGAGGTTTTATCTTTATCTTCGAGGGCTATGAAAATTTGACAATACTCTTGAAAAGCATCCACCATACTTAAGAGGTTGCAGCCTGATCTATTCGAGGTAGTAGCTAAAGGTCTCTAAGGTATGCTTTTATTTACATTAGTGAAATTATTACACATTTTTCATTTGCCCTTGTTCTTAGGGATAAACAATACATTACATAATAGCTAGGGTAGTGAATTTCTGCAATGTATCCTACCTTCAAGAGTTTGATGATCTAGCATCTTTTTGCATTGAAGGTTCTAGTCTTCTACTTGACTAGTTTATAGGAAAGATCGACATTAAGATAGTAAATGATGACTTGAGGGTCAATTTCCTTCCAAGAAAAAAACATCAACATTTTTCTAGAGGGACACGACTAGCATACAGACCGTGTTTTTGTCCAAGTGGGTGCTAATTCAATTGGTCTTGTTAGGACTCTTAGGCTTATGCTTAATAGTATTGAATTTCTTCATTGGCTCAATCATGATTTCATCATGCTTTCTCTTTTTAGATACATGTCCTTTCTCGGGTACCATTACTTGGATATCTCCCATGGGCTTCAATTTTGGTTTTACCTATTTCCACTAAATGGTGTAATAATGCTAGCCAAGCTTTCTTTACATTGTATTACAACTTGCCAACCCTTATTTTTATGAACAATTTGACCTTTATATGGCAGGTCGACACACTTTCCTTAAAGTTATTGAGGGTGGGTCTCTCAATTATTACATTATATGAAAAATAGTGCATCGATTACCAAGTAATTGATCATTAGAGTTAGTCTTTCGGTACAATGTCGAATAACGAGGATAGTATTGTGGTTTTAATTGAGATGATTTTAGAACCATCGAAGCCTATGAGTGGGTGCTAACTTGCTTAAACTTTAGCTATTCCATGACTTGCAAAGGGTTGATACAAAAATGATGTTTGATGTGCTACCATTATCAACTAGAATCTTTCAAACATCCAAATTTGCATTCTCAACAACAACCAAGAAATGGGCTTACCACTTATGGAGACGTGGTAGATTATGCTTGCTGACATGGTTTTAGTGGATTCCAATTATCATTGGACTTAATTTATTGTCATCTTGGAGTACCCTTTATTCGGCTTGTAGCTATTGTGTCTATCACACCTCTAAGCTTTGGTTTTTTAACTTTCATCTTTCTTTTACCCTTATCATCGTCGGTTTCTTAACCTTTCTTTGGAGGGATTCAGGTCAGTTTGCCCATTATCCTTTTGTCCTCTCTAGTTGATATACTTCTCCAAGTATCTCTATTGGGTAAGGCATTCTATTTCATCATGTAGCTGAAAATAATTTTCTGTGTCATGACCTTTCTATTTATGGAAGTGTTCGGAATTCTTCATGGTAGTTGTTTTGTTGAGCTTTCTTGATTTTTTTAGAAGGTTATCGATATTAATGATAAATATGACCTACGTTCTTGGTGTGTTGTGATAAGTGTAATGGTGAAATCTTTTGATAGAAGATCATTTGCCATTCTTTTGCTGTTTATCCTCTTTCTCTTTTCCTTTGTTATTTTTATTTTCTTGTTCATGAATATTTTATCATGTTAATATCTTCTCAGGTCATATTCCATTTTGCTAGGTTATGCAACTCCATTGCTTGTGGCCTCTCTTTTACTAATGCATTAGTATACTCCTTATGCCCAAGTCTTGGGAAAAGGACATCGATTAGGAATTCAATTTTGGGGTTGTCAATTTCTAATCCTTTGGTGCTAAATTGAGCAAGGAAATTTTTGAGGGACTCCCTATTATTCTATTTGATTGGGTGAATGTGTGTGTGGAGAAACTTGATTTTACTTCGACTAGTAAATCGATGCAAGAATATATCACATAACTAGTCATAAGTAAATGTGGAGGCTAGTTCCAACTTGACAAGCTCTTCAAAAGCTACTCCTTGAAACATGGTAACTAGAATCTTGGCATGGATATGGTGATATGCTTGAATTATAAGAGGTGCTTGTTCAAGTTGCAGAGTTGTCATATTTATGAATGCTAATAGGGATTTTTTAGTTGACCACTATTTACTTCTTGATTATTTCCTAGATAAATAGTAACTTTTTTTCCTAATGGAGTCGAGGGGCATTGTTAGGCTATAAGCTTCTCTTGGAGTTCTTTTCAAAATTTTCTTCAATCTTCTATTCGATTATTGCATGTTACGAGATATCTCTTACCACTTTTCATAGTTTGCTTGCAGTAGGTTTTGGTTAGGTTGGGACCTAGGAGGCTCGACTCTTTCATGTTGTTGGGTTCAACAAGGTTGAGCATAATGATCTATATAATTGGCTATCTTCTCTTAGGAATGATGACATATTTTTTCATGCAGGAAATGTCTCAAGCTGTCTTCACATCAGCTGGCCAGGGGTTGTGCCTCCTTTTACTTTCTTTCCTCATGTAGGGCGTTATGCTCATGCAGGAGTTTTTCTTCATGTCATAATGGATGGGGGGTAGCACTTGCTACTGATGCAAGCTGGTTATTATGCTTAAGTAATGTTATAGAGAGTTAAGCCAACAATTCTATAGAAATTTGGTCATTTATTATCTGCATAAGCTATGGAATAGTTAATGCCACTCTAGGTATGTATTTGGGCCTATCTTTTCTAGGGTCTGTTGGGGTTGAAGTGGTGGTAAAGGAGATCTTCTATCACTCTTATTTTCTAATGTGGCGCACATGGCATTCACTATATTTTGTGGACTCAATATCGCACAGATAGCACCAAAAGATGATACTATTTTGTAACAGTTGGATCTAGTATATTGATGGTACGGCTAGTCGACCATAACGATAGGCTCAGAGGTTAGTAATGAAATGAGCTGAGTTTTTAAACTGGGGAACACACATTAGGCTAATCGAGTGTGCCCTCAGCTAAGGCCCTCTTATGCTTAAGTCTGCAATAGTTTGATCAGAGGGAAAATGAATAGAGTGAGGGCTTTTTGAAAGTGTGAAATCATACCTCTGAATCTAAAATGACAATATTTATAGTATCCATTATTTGACAGAGGTGAAGGGGTCAAAAAGACCATATGTTTGGTACTACGTAATGAGGTTCCTTCCCGTCACATAGTGGCTTTAGAAGTCACTTTAGGGTTAATTGACCACCATGCTTTTAATCTGCTAAAAATATTGGGTGCCCTTGCCATAATTATTGTAGAAGTGATTAACTTTGGAGTTATTAATGCAGATAGGATAGCAGTTTGGTGGAATTAAATCGATAAGTGACTAGTTGTAGGCACTGCAATTAATGCGGTGGTGATCCAAAAATGACTTGGTTTACTTTATAGTTGCATACGGTTAAGAGCATTTTGGTCATAAAGATCATGGGACCTATGTTGATGCTAGATCCAGTCTCGGGTTGACTGATTCTACCTAAGGTTGATAACTTGGTGAAGCTCTACTTGGGTCTTATAGTTGGGCCACCGTAAAAGGCCAAGCCTAATCTTGGATATTAGGCTAATGGGTTTAGAGTATTGGGCTTGTCAGTTTCACATGCATCAACTATAATAGTAAAATCATAGCAAATAGTCCTTTTTTACTATATTATTTTTAGTGAAATGAAAAATATTGTAGCAAAAAGCATATAGTTTTGTAGTGTAATATGGGATATAAATTGATTTCTTTTGAAGTTTATTAGGGATCCTATTTTAGGTACTTTTCTTAATTTTACTTGCAATTTCGAGGATATAGACTTTAAATCTTAATAATTCTTAAGGATTGGTTATGATGATTGAAGATGTAGAATTTATCAAGCTAATTATTTTATGGAAATTTCACTTATTGAGTATTGTGTTAATGATTAAGCTAGTCACTACGGATATGAAGTTATGACTGTGTATGTTAAAACTATAAATTAATCTTAAATGGAATGTTATTTTACTTGACACATTAGCATGTCATAATTGTATGAATTGTATGTGAACAAGCATCAAAGTAATCAAAATATATTTGGAAGATTGAGTTTCTTTATAGAAATTAGCAATATGATGTTAGCCTGGTTCTTTTTCTTTACAATGAAGAAAATATTAATCTTATAGTCCGTATTGTGTTTTAAGCTAATAAGTGACTTAGATGTATTAGTCAACCCAATCTATTTAGATTATTTGAAATCATTACTAAGCTAACAAATAGTACAAGAAAAGTCCATAAATCATAATTATGTTTATTTTGGGTTTCGGTCCATGTTGATCAATTAAATATGATGAAAATCAATATTTTCTTTTATTTTTAGATTTATGGATAAAACATTTTTTTGTGGTTTTCCATTACTTCAGAGCTTTAGTTAGATAGGGTTTGACCCCCCACAGGGTATCTGGCTTTATACGCGTACTAATACCATATAAATACAAGTTATATGAAACCTAAAATCCCATTTTTTGTGCCACTAGACTTTCATGCAAAAATTGATCATAAATATTTCAAAATATTTAGTTACTAACATATGTTGATAGCTAGTTAAAATTTAGAATGATTAAATGATAAGGGAGTTAGCATTTTGGATAAATATCAATGATGAGTTTGGGAATTTAAGTAACTACCTAAACCTAATAAACTCAGGATTCTAAATTTTCAACTCATAATAATTATTGATTGGCTCTGAGTCATCGTTATCTGAGATTCGGAATGTTAAAAAGCCAAGGGAGTTAGATTTAGAGTTATCTACTTATATCATCATGCATAAGAATTTTAGTCTATTTGGAATACTTATCCTAGAAGCATATATACACATACTTTAGGAAATATACCCCTAGAAGAGAAGTTAATAAGCAGAGAGAGAAAATATTAAATTTTCTTTTGTGGTTTAGAAATTCATAGAATAATTCATTTTATTGATTGGGTGCTAACATATCTTACTATTTTTGTCGCAGATTTAGTTATTTGAGAGGTGATATAATTGAAATTGAGTGTTATAATAATAAATGCCTATTGAATATTGGAACCCTAAATAAGACCTCAATGATGTTACGAGTTGTAGACAATCATACCAGTAATCCATTTATTGACTAATTGACTAAGGATTACCACATTTAGTTGCCATAAGCATTTTATATGAAGCAGAGATTAAAAGAACATGCCAAAATAGAATAAATTAGGCCTTACAATTCAATAAGAATGCTAAATGCATATATATATATATATATGTACAAGTTAAAGAGAGTTAATCCATTTATAGATTGTATTTTCTTATATAAGTCCTTGAATTGACCAGAAAATATAGTTGTGAGCAGTCCAAACAACTAAGGAACTTCTTATGCAGCTAATAGGTGAGTATATATTCAGTAGTATGAAATTTTTCTTGCTAGGAAAAGAACATATATAGTTTTTAATATATCCTTGTTGCTCAATCCTTTTTGTGTTGAGAAGTTGACTTCTTCAACCGAATGATTAATTTGATCTATTTTCACACAAGTTTTGATAAAGTAAATTTTTTGTGAAATTCACCACACATTGCCCCTTACATTGATTATGGTTCCTATTTGATTATGATTTATGATATTTTACTTGAAATTTGGTGATTTTGTGTGAAAACTAAAAAGTGGATTTTGAAATATACTTTTCTATCATCGCCATGTCTATCTTGGAACGAACTTGATGTTGCTTAATTGATTACGTGTTTATCATGGTGAATTGACGTGTTAATTAAAATGCTATTAGATTGCTACACTACTTAATACTTGATGCCTTTAGGGGTAAGCCCTAGGATTGGCTTTGAAAGACTACTGCATGGAACGGACATTGATGGTAGCTGGTCTTACGACTGATACCTGTTGGATATATAATCCTATCTCATAGTCAACTGGAGCTTGCTATCTAAGAGTGGGATAAGGCAAGTAGCTAGCCATATATTGTGTGTGTTTGCATGTCTGAGTTGATCACTTAGAACTTGGAGAGATAAGGATTTTGTATTTTTGGAAAGTAAAGTAACAAGGTAGGAGAACCACAAATAGCAAGATTGCAAAAGTGATTGATGTGCTTGATACTTATGTTTTGAAACTTGAAATTTTGATAAAAATCAAGTTATTCTTCAAATGTCACGTTGGCACCTGTGGTTATATTCGAGATTTAAACCTTTGCAAAAACGCAATAAATTTTGTGAACTCTTTTTACTGGTATGGGATGGTGGCGAGACAGATCATATTGTAATAATGAAAATTTTTTTCTTTATTGTGAAAATAAATTTTATGTATTTTAGTCTTTGCAAGAAAATCTCAAAATGTTATTAAAAGGCTCTATAATACTTTTTCAAATGGCTTTTATATTTTCAACACATCATGAAGTTAATTTTAATGTATCCATTGAACTCTACTATCTATGATGCCTTTCCTTATTTTCTGTATAGCATGCTGAGATATTGTTACTCTGTTGTTATTGCAGTAATTCCTTACTAAGTCATTCAGACTTAAATTCTCTCTATTATTCTTTTAGTTTTTTACCGTAAAAAAAATGAGTGGCAATGGTAGACTAATCTGCACTACATATAGGGTAACAAACCCAATGGTTATACAAATACAAAGGTTGTATTTATTGAATTATTGACATCGATATGACAAATGGATTGAAACGACAAAGTGTGAAATGTGATATTCTAGTTGTGGTTGCAATTGTTCATGGAGGTCACTTGCCAAAATGAAATATTTTATGTTATGGAATATTTATTTTCTCTTATCTGGGAAGCTTGTAGAATAGAATGAGTAGTACCTTAATTGTACTGACACCTTTTAGATGGAGTTTTACAGAGGTGGTATCAAAGTTTAGCTTTTGAAAACCTGAGCTATGCTAAGATGTGATCCTCACAACATGATAGTTTTGATTAGTGAAGATTGAGCATGACTCAGAGATTTGAATACGACATGAATTTTTGAGACAATTTTCAATTTGAAAGATGTGAAGGGATATGGTTAGGTTGTTGACTAATGAATAATCTATAATGCCTAAGGTATTGAGCATGTTACTTTTTATATTCATGAGGAACAATACTCTTGGGAACTTTAAACAACGTGTAAGATAATTGTTCTAAATTGAGTACGATTTGATGAGTAATAGATCTTTCTAGATTGATAGTTTGGACAAAAGAGTGTATTATGACTTAAATGATATGGCTATTTGGGAAGTGATACGTTGATAACTTGAATTTCCTTGGAGCATGGAACATTAGGATTAATGGGGTTAAGGTTGACATGAAAATCTAGTTAGGATGTGAACTTTTGAGGTATTGCTTGATATCAAATGTGTAAAGAATTAGTGTTAGAGTGGCCTGCCAATAGTTACCTCCTTACTTTTGAGATGTCAAGCATATGACTTCAGTAACATCTGGTGGAATAATATCCTTGGTATCACATTGTAGTGCCAGTATATTTGTGATAATGAAACTTAAGAGACAATGAGTCATTTTGGAATAGTCCATATTTTGGGTTTATACATATGATTGAGATCTATATGGTATTATTGTTTCAAAGAAATCAATATTTCAATAGTGGGATTGACCAGTGTAACTATATTGTGGTGTTTGAAATGGAAACAGAAAATACTTTCCATAAGGAAATATTTCTCCTAAGAAAATCTTTTAAGGTAATGATAACTAATATATATATATGGTTATGATTTAGACTTTTAAGGCTTGGCCATGAAGCGAGTTAGGGTAGGTTTTTCTTAAACCTGAACACGCACTGCATTTAGAAAAATATTTTGAAACCCACCACACCCCACTCTGCAGGTTTTAGATTTGAAAATCTCAACCCGTGCCATTTTAAATATATAAAACCCGTACCCATCCCACTCCACCCTGCCTTTATCTACCAAATTCACAACAACTTAGTAGAATTTCAGACAAAACAATAGCTTTGTCTTTATAAATGTCATAGCTATAGAGATCCAACACATATTTTGTTAAGTATTTCAATAGTTTGTGTAATATGTCAATTCACAACAATTTCATAAAACTAAAGATAATTTAATGTGACAATATCCAAATATGCCAACAAAAAACTAGAATAAAAAAAAGTCAATCACAAAAATGACAAACTCTAGACTTGATGCACTACATAGGTCTCCATCATCATCAAGCAAGTGTCATAGGAAAATCTTTGTCATCTTCCATATAATTATTAATTGTAACATATTCACCAAACTTGAGAGGTTTATCATCTAAAATTAAAAAAAAAAATTGTTAATGCTATAACCAGCTAATATATAAATAATTTGATACAATTTAATGAAAAATTTGAATCATAAAAATTAAATAAAACATAAAATATTTCCTTTTTCTGTGACCCACAACCAATTTTGAGCACACAGGATGGGCGGCAAGTGTTGAGATTGAAGATAGAAAACCAAGTTTTCAAAACTTGAAGAGTGTAGAGTAAGGTTCAGTAACTTAAGTTTTATTTTACTTTTTTAACAATTAATAAAATATAATATAAATATATATAATTAAGTAAATACTGGGGGCAAGGCGAGGCAGATTGGTCTTGAACTTGACTTTGCCTCACCCTACACAAAATTTACATTAAAACTTGCCCTACCCTATGTGGTTAGGTTTTTTACCCACCCCAGTGCAAGGTGGGTTAGAGTGGGTACCTATGCATTAGGTTTAAATTGCCAAGACAAAGGCTTTTGGAAGAAAGAAATGGTCTATTAATAGTAAGAAAACTCATCAATGTGATTACAAGCTGATAATAAATAGCAAAGAAGTGAAGATTATATACAAACTTGAAGTTATGAGGGAAAGAATGTGAGCTTGAGGACAAAGGGATAACATTTGTCACGACATGCAAAAGATATCTATTAGGTAGGGATATAAAAATCAATGAAGAAGGATTTGAAGAGATTGAAAGGAAATTATATGATCAAAGGACTACTGTTGAAACTTTTGCAAAAGGGGTAGTGACGAAGGATGGGGATTACTATAACAATAAGATAATAATCAATTATTAAGATCTAAAGATATAAGGCATGTAAATGAAAAACAAAGACCTATATCATGAAATGATAAAATCCTCCACAAACTTTGACAATGAAAGACTAGGATTTTAAGTTATGGAGATTGAAACAATATTTGAAACTTGAACAAGTATATCCATAAAAGAGACTCATTATCATATATCTGTGTGTTGAATAATATTGAATAAATAATCTTATTGATAATATATCAAATGTAGCTAGTTTCTTTTGCTACAATCAAAGCAATGAATTAGATTAATTGAAAATCCTAATATTTATAAGAATGAGATTCATTTATACACATCCTGATAGCACTGTAGGCAAAGCTCGTGTATAGATGGAATTGGATGTATTAGTTGAACTCTAGAGAGCCTTCTACCACATTATGATATCTTGTACCTTCATAAATAAAATAGTGACTCTGAGATTGATTTAACAATTAATAAGTTTAATAAAGAAAAATCCAATATTTAAAAATTAGATAAACATGTAGAAGCTTGTGTACAAACATAATAGTGTGCATCAACTTGAATTCTAGAAAATCTAATCTCATGTTCAAGTGTTCTACATTCTACAATAGCATATCAATCTTGGCACTATTTGGATATGGTTTAGGTTGAACATTGCAGGCTAAGTTGATCTAGTCTTTCTCTCTAAAGTGAAATTGTGGTACACTAGAAATTAATGTAAAAAAAATTAGTTAGTCTTAATTATAGGTCGGTTACATCATGGCAAATAGTTTTCAATTAACAAAACTAACTAGTTCAGACACCAAGATGAGAACAATGTAACTAGAAATGTACTAGAAAAGATAGATTATGAGGCTAACTCTTTATGCCAATTTTTTGGATAGATTTTGAAGCAAGTAGGAAATAACACTTTTGTGGTTTAGTGATAATCGTGACTAGACTAGTAGTTCAAAAAATATCATAAAAGACCTTATAGAAAGCACCTTGGGTTTTTAGATTACATTCATGAAAGTTTTTTAGGGGATTAGTAATTAGAACACAAAGGCAAAAGAATACTTTGAGTATCAAGAAAGGACCATGAGTTATTGATATAGACTTGGGTAATAGTAGTAAAAAAATCAAACTGTTTTACCAAGTATGAGACTGAAACGCCTAGCCCACATAAACCATTTGGTTTATTGCAATGATCTATAGTTTATTGAAGGTTGAGTTAAGATTATGAGAGTATTGGTTAGAAATTGGAGATAGAGATACATTAAGGATTACCCCGTACTTATGATATAGGTGCCATGAACTACAATAATGTCACTAGGATTGATCAATGCTCTTGCAGCATTTATAGATATGATATATAGACTTTCTGACTTGATGGGTTAGTCTATAATGATCTTACTAAGGATATTTCATATTCTCATAATTGATGAAAAGGCCTTACTATATTTATGCATTGTGTTATGACTACCTAAAGAGATGCAAGTTGTATGTTAAGTTAGTAATTTGGGTATAAATTTAAGGAAATAAGTCTATACTCAAGGGTATGTAGCCTCATGATAGACAATAAAATTATTTTACTAAAGTTAAGATTTAGACTATCGAAGATAGTTAGGGAATGTGCTAGAAGGATGACGTCTTTTAAAGTATGAAGAAGGATTGGCAATCTTAATATATGAGGAAAGGTATGGAGAGATTTTGTGAAATAAAGAAAAGGATTAGCTGTGAGCCAGTTGCTATTTTCTTACCAAATTTACAAGGATAATTCTGTGTGTCTATGCCCTAAGTAGTTGCATGAATCTTAAGAAATTTAAGTAGTAGACACTAGATTATTTCATTTGAAAAATAGGATTCGTTAGTTTGGGCCGCCTTACTACAACATAGTCATCTTTTGTTAATCAATGGTACTTTTTAGAAAAATATGGTCATAATAAAATACAAGACACCTACTATATCAAGTTAAGTACCAACATTCAAATTAAAAGGATGAGAAGAAATAGAAGCATTGCCAGGAATCTAAATTGTGGGTTTATCTTTTTAAGGCAAACCAATCCATTTGTGATACATAATAAAATACAAGACACCTAGTATTAGCATTAAGCAAGTTGAGCAACTTATACGAGTGATCTAAAATAATAAAAATTTTGGTTCCAACATTGGCAACTAGAAATTACTAGGATTAAAGAAGAGAATAGGCGAAAGAGATCGGATTAGGAAAGAATTGTCATAGAATGTTTTCTAGAAATGATGAATAAATATGATGAATTTCTAAGTTTTTTTAGAATTCAAATGAGAATCTAGGGAACATATTCTTTTAAGGGGAGGAGAGTTGTGCTAAATTTTTGGTTGTTAAATTTGAAGTTATTATTTTAGCAAAAATAGTAAGAGTTCACGAAATTAGATTAGATTAATTTTGATTTAAAATTGAATCAAGGCTTACAGATAATAATTGACAGATGAGGCATTAATTGGGAAAAAGAGAAAGACTTGATTGTTTAAAATTATAAAATTTAGAGGTTAATATAGGAAAGTTAAAAAGTTTAAGGACTTCAAAATAATTAAATTTGGACTTAATTGCCTAGAAATAGAAATGTTAGGAGTCAATGTATAAGAAATAAAAATTAGAGGACTTAATTGAAACATAGGGACCAAATTGAAAGCGGTTAAAATATGAGAGTACCCAATTGAAGACAATGGAGAAGTTTTTTTTTTGGGAGGGGGGGAGGAGTGGAAGAAATATCTAAAAACTAATCTTTTATATATAGAATAAAGGATGAAATTTAATCACATTCTCAAAATCGACCTTAACCTTACCTCAATAGCAAATCGCCAAAAATACCAAAAAACCTAAAAATAACACTGTAGTAAGCTTTCTTTAGCTGAGATGAGCATAACAAAACCTACATTAACCAAAAACAATTGAGAAATTGGTTGGAAAATGAGGTTGATGGCAACGGGCAGTGATTTGGTGGTGCCACCATTTTTGGCGATAGAATGGGGTTGGAAATAAAGGGGTTCTAGTTAGAATCTAATGAGCAAGGAGTTAGTGGTTTCAATTTTATGAATCAATCGGAGGTGGTAGGGTAATTGGAAATAGGCGGCGGATGGTGGCGGGTTAGGGTTTTGAGGCAATTTTAACACAATTCATTGGTGAAGAGGCGATGAAAAGGGAAATTGATTGAGGGTTTTCACTGGGCTTGTTGAGGCACACCTGGTGGTGGTGTCGGTTTCAACCTTCAGTGGTGGTGGCTCATGGGCAGTTTGCACAGATTTAAATTCTGGACTTGTCTGGATTATTTCTAGCTTGAGATTGGATCGGGATTTAATCCAATTTGGGTAAATTTTATATCAAATGTTAATTCAATTGATTTTTACAATTCTAATTCATTGTTTAATAAATTAAGGTTATTGAAGTGTAATTTCACTTGAGATGATGATTACTTTTGTAAATATTGAGCAAAAGTGATTATAATTCTAAGTTTAGTAAATTAAGAAAGATTGATTTAAAATTTTATCCTTAGACGTAATAACATAGTATGTTGTGAATGAAATATAGTTAAGCTTAATCTAAAGATTAAGTCATATTAGAATGAAAACAATTATCTGACTTAGATCTGATAGACTTGTAAAACCTAACTAACATAGGAACCTAGACCCTTGCCACATAATTGTAAAATAAGTAAGGTGATGAATAGATTTTCTTGGTAATAACCACTCTTGAATTATATTAGATAACCTATGATTAACTAATTAGAAAACTTAGAATAAGAAAATCAAGTATATCATATGGCTATGTTAGTAGATTAACATAGTTAGAGTAAAATATTCATAAAATGGGTTGGATAATCTAAGGATTAAGTTGATCCAACCATGTGAAGATATTAAGATGTTTCGAGCTTTAGATAATAAAAATGAGAATGATTGGGCTAGAGTTTCGTAATACTATGAGCATAATATATTGAGAAATTAAGGTTATTTGAGAGGAAATATAATTGAATTTTAGTATTATAACAACAAATACCTATTGAATATTAGAACCCTAAATGAGACCTCAATGATGTTACAAGTTGAAGGCAATCATACCAGTAATCTATTTGCTGACTGATTAATTTAAGATTACCACATTTAGTAGCCATAAGCATTTAAGTAAGAAGCAGAGATTGAAATAATATGCTAGAATAGAATAAATTAGGCCTTAAGGTTCAATAAGAAAGTTTAATGCATTTATATATACGAGTTAGAGAGAGTTAATCCGTTTATAGATTAGATTGTCTTATATAAGTCCTTGAATTGACTAGGAATATGGTTGTGAGCAGTCTAAACAACTAAGGAACTTCTTATGCGGCTACCAGGTGAGTATATACTTGGTAGTATAAGATTTTCTTGTTGGGGAAAGAACATATATAGTTTTTAATATATCCTTGTTGCTCGATCCTTTTTGTGTTGAGAAGTTGAATTCTTGTACCGAATGATTAATTTGATCTATGTTCACACAAGTTTTGATAAAGTAAATGGTTTGTGAAATTCACCACACATCGCCCTTTACACTGAATATAGTTCTTGTTTGATTATGATTTATGATATTTTACTTGAAATTTAGCAGTTATGTGTGAAAAATAAAACATAGATTTTGAAATATAGTCTTCTATCATCGCCATGTCTATCTTGGAACAAACCTATTGTTGCTTAATTATTTGTCATAGCGAATCAACGTGTCAATTGAAATGCTATTAGATGTGTTACACTACTTAGTACTTGATACACTTGGGGATGGGTCCTAGGATTAGATTTGAAAGATGACCTAGAGGAATGGATCGATGGTGGCTGGTCTTTCAGCTGATACCCTACTATATATATAATAGCCATCTAGAGGTAGTTATCTATGAGTAGGATAAGACATGGTGCTAACCATGCCTCGTAAATGTTTACGTGTTTGAGCCAATCAATCGAAACTTAAAGGGATAAGAATTTTCTTATTTTTTGAAAGTGCAGTGATAAAGTAGGAGAACCACCACCAACATGATTGTGAAAGTGATTGATGTGCTTGATACATATGCTTTAAAACTTGAATGTTTGACAAAAATCAAGTAACTGTTCAAATGTCATGTCGGCACCTTTAGTTATTTTTCATAGTTAGACCTTTGCAAAAAGGCAATGAATTTTGTGAAGTCTATTTATTAGTATAGGATGGTGTCGAGATAGATTGTGTTAAAATATTGAAAGAAATCTTCTTTATCGTGAAAATAAGTTGTATGGATTTTAGTCTTTGCAAGATAATCTCTACTTGTTATTAAAAAGCTCTGTATTATTTTATCAAATGGCTTTTATATTTTTAATGCATCATGAAGGTCAATTTTAATATATCTGTTGAACTTGGTCATCCTCATGATTTTTGCAATCCATGATGCCCCTCTCTATTTCCTGCATAATATGCTGAGGTAATTGTTACTCTATTGTTATTGTTGTAATTCCTCACTAAGTCATTCGAACTTACATTTCTTATGTTATTCTTTAGATTTTTTGCCCCAAAAAAAAATGAGCGATGAAGGTAGACTAAATCGCACAACATATGAGATAATAAACTTAATGATTATACAAATATAAATGTTATACTTGTTGAATGATTGACATAGATATGACAAATGGATTGAAAGTGTTTAGTATGATCTATGATATTCTAGTTTTGATTGCAATTGTTGGTGGAGGACACTTGCCAAAATTAAATATTTTTAGTTCTATAATATTTATTTTCTCTTATCTAGAAGGCTTGTGGTATGGAATGAGCAGCACCTCGTATTGGAATAATGCCCCACAAGTTAATTAGATTAGCATGTAAGCTTTTTCACTTATCATACAATCTTGATTGAATGATATTCTTACAAAACTGTGGGACTTGGTCATGTACTGGGTGGTGATCATGAAATAAGTCTTATATGGTTGTGATTTTAAATCTTCCAAGTTGTGGGATCTTATGAGATAGGACATCTAAGATCTGGATAGACTTGCACTAACAATGCGTAAATCTAAGGGTTAGATGTTGCTCCATTTCATGAGTAATGCCATATGAGATATAGGGGGATGTTAGTGGTCACTTAATAGAAAACAAGGTATTGAGGGCCCACTGAAGAATCCACTAGATAGCCAAAGAGGCAAGTAGGTAGTGACAAGTTCTCCAGCTTACACTAGTGCATATAATTAATCCTTTGACCTAAGGATTCATGGTGACCTTTTGTTTTGGTCCTTATGTTTTGACTCTTCCCTGGCCATGTAGTGGGTCATTCAGATAAATATTGGGTATGAGCTACTTAGATATAGAGGTTTGTGAGATCTAAGATAGGATCCGACTCCTTGTTGTTGTGAAGGGTGAATACATCTTCTTTGTATTCTATAATAATCGATTTTAATAAATTCTTACGCAAGAAAATATGACAATTTGGAAAAGAAGTTTTCCAACAATGAGGTCAGAAAAGGAAATAAAATATTGGAAATAGAAATATAGTATCGAGGCTATTAGAGAGTCGATAAATACCTTGCCCTAGGCCTTTTTTGGGAGATAGGAGATGAAAGGATCATATTTGCATGGTATGCATAGAGCTAAAATGGTTCTCTAAAGCATTCATTTTAGCCAATTAGTTAGGCTCCAGGGGTTTTAAGGTTAGACATCAACCATGGAGATTAGGTATTCTTCAATTAATGGAGATTAATTGAATTGAGTTGATTAGTTTAAAGAAGTTTAAACTAATGCAAATATATAATATTCTAAAGTCATAAAGAGTTATAAGCTCATGTCTAATGAATGATAGAACCCAATGGGTTACATACAAAAGCCAATTGCAAATCCTAATTGGTGAAGAAGAATTTTTAAGAGTTAGAGAAATTCCTCCACGACAAATTTTGGAGGTAGATAGCTATAGTCATTTTTTACTTGATCAATTTAAGTTTTTAATTGATCCAATTAATTTAAGGAGATAAATTAAGACCAATTAATTAAGGAGTTAATTATGTGGTGCCATGTGACTATCAGTTAGTCAAGTTAACTTAAGTTAACAATGGTTAGCTTAAGGAGTTAAGCTTATTAACTTAAAGAGTTAAATCAAGGTTAAAATAATTAAATTAAAGTGTTTAATTTAATGTATATGAAGAATTAATTTTGGAGACAAAATTCAAATGAAATGTTCATTTGGTGTGAAATTAGAATTTATTTGGATGACATTTTATGGGATGAAATGAAGATTCCAAATGAAATTCAAATTCACATGTCAACTTATAAGAGCAAGTGAGCAGCCACCTTGAAAAAGGTGTGATGCCACCTTGGCATCACACTATCCTCTCTTTACATATAGATATAGATTAAGATTTGGTATGTGGATTTCCTTGATTTTTAGCATATGCAAGACATGTTAATTAAATAGCATAACAAATAGACTTAAACATTTGCTTGGTTATGCAAACACACACACACACACATGTATATATGTATGTATGCATTTGTCAATCATTGTGAAAAAACTAAATTTCAAAATGTAAATACTAAATGTAACACCCTAAGAAATCATATTATTGGTGAAGTTTGATTTAATATTATTTTTGTGAGTTTTATAAAATTTTATTCAATTTTAAAAGTATGGGGTTAAAATACGAATAGGAAAGACTTAATTTTATTATCATTTAAAAATTCTAGGGGTCAATGTAAAATTGTGTTATGTTAAGTGGGCAAATTTGAGGCACTAACAAGTTATGGGGTCAATTGGAACACAATTGGAATTGTTAGGGGTCTAATTGAAGCTGGAATGAATTATTGGGGGGTTAATTTAGGATTCCCAAAAGTTGTCTTTATGTAGCATCCCCCGCTCAATTTCTTTATTTTCCACCCATGCACCAGCTCATCTATTCCGGTGATCATCACCAATGATGGCCCAAAATAGAAAACTAAATCAACCAATTTCTTTTTTATCTCCTTAGGAATCCATTTATACCACATTCAACTTGTTCTGATTGGTGGGTTACCAAAAAGCTGAAGATTGAGACTGAGCTTTAGCGGCGAGCGGTAGATCAGTAGTTTAGATGGCGAGAGTTGGTGTGTGAAGGGTGATTTTGGCAGAGTTTAGCTCAAGGAATAGATTAGTGTGCTTGGTTTTGGGTTTGGACCTCCAACGATGTTAAAAATGAATAAGAAAACAATGGCGGTGAGTGGTGGCTTTGAGCAAATAAGGCCAAAATTCACGCTCCATTTGGTGGCAAATCAAGTAATTAACTTAGGCATTGGGCTTGTGGTGTCGAGACACGTTGGATAGTAATGGTGGTGACCAACTCTAGTGGAGTAGTGGTTTGGAGACAATTTTCTCCCCTCATCATGGTGAACGCATTGGTGGTGTTGGATTGTGGACATGGAGCTTCGATAACAAAATTTGGGTAAAGAGTTGGAATTGGGATTAATCTTTTGTACTATTATTACTCTTACAAATTGTGTTTTGTGATATGAAATGATATGAAAGATATAATATGGGACCAGGAATTGATACATGCATGTCTGTTTATATAAGCCTAGTGGACCCAAATTTATAATATTATATGATAATCTTGCTTAATTAAGTTAGTTAGAGGATCAAGACTTTAATTTCATGTGATTGAAACCTAAATGGAAAAATTAGATTATTAATGATAGTTAGACTATTATAATTAATTTTGTGTAATGTTGTAAGGATAATTATGTGTAAGAATCTGATTTATTGAAATGAATATGACTCATGTAATTAGTATGGTATTAATGGCGTAATTAGCATGTCACCTTTCGATAAGATCAAAACCGCACCCTAAAATATAGTATTACATGTATAACAACCGATAGTAGAATGTTACCTATTTAATTACTATTATAGGGTTAAAATGGGGATTTTAACAGCAAATCTATTCTTTTAGTTAGGTGATGTGGAGCTGGGTCCCACAAATCAATAGGTTGTGGTAGTGTTTTTGTGGCTATTAAGGTGAAGGTCCCACCTACCTTTCTTCTGGGAATTAAACTTTCCTTGTTGTTCAAAGATCTTTGAGCCTTTGTGTTTGTACTTGATTATTTGATCCGGATTATTTTCCCTGATTATCTGAATTTTCTTGCCTACACTTGTGATTTTTGAACATGTCTGTTCTTGCACCTAGAACTTTCAATTGTCTTATTTGTTATCATTCTATGTAATCTACAGAGTTGTTGGCTTCCTATTTATTGCATTGATATCTTGTTTTGTTGACCTATTCGTGTTTAACTTTTCTATTTGATTTCACTTTGTATATCATTGTCTGGACTTGTTGGTAATTTTGTTATTAATTATAATGACATATATACGTCTGTAGGAAAACTTCTGCATGGGCTGAGTGCCAATCCCAACAAAATGCTTGGATAATTGGCACACACTGAGCGGTATGCTTGGGTGTTTGTGATATGCTGAGCGGTACACTTGGGTGTCTGTGATATGTTGAGTGGTACGCTTGGGTATCATTAATGTATTGAGTGGTAAGCTTCGGCGTCTGTTATGTGTTGAGTTGTCATGCTTGGATTTCTATTCTGAATGAGAGGACTAAGGAGAATCTGTTATGCATCTCATGCTTTGGGGCTGTTTGATTATGTATATGCTCTGTTCATTTTTGTACTCTAATCATAGAGAAATAAGGATGGAGTAGCTTCCATATGTTGATTTTGTAATTCTTATGTTATGACATATTCATGTTTTGATTGAAATGTCTTGCTAGTCAATAATATGTTGATTTATTATTTCTTCGATAAATTCCTTCTGACTATTTATTGAACCATCCCTCACTAAGTCCTTAAGAGTAACCCTATTGTTATTCCTCTGTTTCTTTCCTAGACATGTATGAAAGTGGAATGAGGGCTCAAGATTTGGCCTGATGAGACTATTTTGTAGCAGATCAGATAAATATACGCACATATAGGTTAACTTACTGATTAAGCTTTGACTTAGAGATGTTGTGATACGTGAAGTGTGAATTTAAGACCTATGGCATGTATATATTGTGTTTCATGAGGTGACACTTTGGGTATTGTGTCTTACCATGGCTTACGATTGTGAATTTGACTGTTGTTGGAATGCTTGGGATGTAATATGGTACTCTGGTAGTATTGCTTTTAGTTTGAAGTATGTTGTTAGCTATAAGTTTTGTTGAAAGTTTATGGGCATATCGGACATGCTGTATTTTATGATTTAAGCCTGGATTGGTTACATCTTAGCTTAGGGGTTATCTTGAGTGGAGTGTCACGCTAAATATTAAAATAAGTTGTTAGACGATATGACAAAGAGTACACAAATTATAAATGAAAATAAAGGATACAAAAATTAATATAAAAGTTAAATATATTGATTATTTATCAAAATTGGATATGAAATTACAAAAGATGAACTAATAAAATCTTTTTACATTAATATTAAAACAAACATTGATAGAATATTATATGTGGTTACAAAAATTAATGTAAAAGTTTTATATATTGAGTATTTATCAAAATTGGATATGGAATTACAAAAGATGAACTAATAAATTTTTTTTACATTAATATTAAAGCAAACATTGATAGAATATTATATATGTGGTTACAAAAATTAATGTAAAAGTTTTATACATTGAGTATTTATCAAAATTGGATATGGAATTACAAAAGATGAACTAATAACATCTTTTTACATTGATATTAAAACAAACATTGATAGAATATTATATGTGGTTACAAAAATTTAATGTAAAAGTTTTATATATTGAGTATTTATCAAAATTGGATATGGAATTACAAAAGATGAACTAATAAAATATTTTTACATTAATATTAAAACAAACATTGATAGAACATCACATGTGGATATACATCGACGCAGCAAAAGGTTATAAAATTAACTCATTTACATCACTACCACATAAAAGAGATACTTAAAATAGGATTGAACATTAATAATATGTATTAGATTGTGATAAATGTATATTATTATAATACTTTATATATAAAACATTTTTATTCATTATTTATAATGTGCAAGATGCGACAATTATATTGCATTGACAAACACATCTGTGTACATTGGTAGTAATATATGGTAATATGTGCACATGTGTGTGTGATTCATAATTGTTGTAATGTCTAAGAACTTCATATCATATTTAATTGATTACTTTATTGTATGAAATTTATTTTATTTAGTATACCAATTAGGATTATTCTTTTGAAAATATATACATTAAAAGAAAACTTATTAATTAGAAAACAATAAAAAAGAAGGAAAATTAAATTCCCTCCTAATCAAATAATGATAACTATTATATTCAATTCTGAATTTATTTTAAAAATAAAATAAGAGCCTTAGTTTATAGTAAATTTTACTCTCGATCAATTTATAATATTACAAGGAGTATGAGTCATTAGTCATAGGACTTGTTATTCTTATGGAATTCGAATCATAGTAAATAATTATCCTAGTCCTAGAGGGAGTATAATTAGAGTCCTCCATGAACGAACCACTTCTTTAATATATTTAATACTTCAAACCAAAACCCTAATCACATTAAACACTTAAAAAAGAAAGAAAAGAAAAGAAAAGAAAAGAAATAGCACTACCGAAAACTTAAGCATTTGCTATGGAAAAATTGCTACGAAAATAAAACAATATGTAACATTGTACTTTCAAAATGCAGCAAATTAGTTATGCATTATCCATATAAAAATTAATATATATACATATATATATGAAAAAGAATGATTCGTCGCTATGGATTGGTTGTAGCATGGGTTAGCTACAAGAGATCAACTTCGAACTTAATTAGTTATGATAATTTCATAGCCGAAGCTATCAATTTTTAGCATTAACTATGAATTGATTGTAGTTGATGCCCTAGTATTTTGTAGTGTAGAGGAAGTAGATAGAGAGGTTGCTGGTTGCAATCTTTTTCAAGCCGAACATCAAGGTAGAATTTAGAATTTTAATTGGTATCCTACTTGAATTGGATGTGTAAAATGAGGCTTAGTTTAGATTAAAAGTGTTAATTTATAGTGCTATTGCAACGGGCTTGTACTATTAGAATCCTAGGATTTCTTGTGATACTTTCTGCATATACATGATGCTTGAAAAGAGGAGGAAAAAAAAAAGAAAAAATTATTTGTTAATCTTTTAATAATATTCCTGATGCTTGGTTGACTTGCGTGACGTGTGATCTATAAGAACAAATTTAAATGTATTGTTTTGGCTACAAATTCAAGTGAGTTGCTCAAATGTTAAAACTCTTTTTGGCAAATTAAAATTGAAGTTGCCGTCGTGAAGTTTCAACTTTTAGATCAAGCTAAGGTTAAAAGTTTTATATCAGTTAATAATCAAATTATGGTAATTTTACTTGAAAAGGTTTCATTAAAATATTCAATGCGGTCAAAATATACTTTTAAAATTTTACCTTTAAATAATATTTCTTGAATTTTACACAAATTCTGAAAATTTCCTGTAAGATTGAGAGGGGAGCCTAAATAATTTTTTTTTTAAAAATTATTTACTTATTGAAACTGAAGAATTTTTAATTGAAAATTTTCACTATGAAACTTTAATGTGTCTATAATGTTTTTAAAAAATTTTAGGTTTCAAGCATCTCAATTGTACTTTATAAAAATTCAAATAGATACCCTGCTAGACTAAGTGATAGGTCTGGGTAGGTTCAATTTAGAATTTTTTATTTACCCATCTAAATGATATCATTTTGAAGTGATAAATTTTATTAAGAAACTTTGATATGTTAATAACATTAATGGAGAGTTTCAAGAACTCAGGTCTTGTAGTTATTTTTCTAAAAGTTTAACTACTTAAGTATATGTCAGGTTTAGATCATATCCAATATGAGAGATTTGTTACCAAAACGAATTTTTTTTATCTTTATATTTTTATAAGCAGCGCCCTCTCTCAGGATAGCACCTAAGTTGAGGCACCACTCAATTTAATCTTAAATTGAACCTATAATACAAATCAATAATCCATAAGAATAATTTTTTCCAAAAACTTATCAAAGCATTTCAATATTATCAGATATAGCAGCGGATACCAATTTAGGTAAGTCTGCAACATATAGGCGATATGCTATAATAAGTGCCATAAATTTCCAAATCCTATCCTAACATATGTGGTGGAAATTCAAACTTAAATAGCTCAATAAACCATTAAATACATGCCATAATTCACTTTATACCTAGCAAAATATTTCTTGTCCAGCCCAGAGTTCGAATTCTTCACTTAATCCCTGTCTGAGAGAATCAAAATAATAGGGAGGGGGGTAAGTCCAAAGGACTTAGTGAGGAATTATTATAAACATAAATGATGGGGATTTGTTGAGAAAGAAATCAACTCAACAGAGCATCAATCAACAATTAACAGAAACACAATAGGATACATTCAAATAGTCCAGAACAACTTAACAAGCAAATACGATCGGTCATTTAGATTAACAGACAGATAACAGATGCTTAGGTAAAGCCCTAGCACATCACAGATAGATAGACAGTAGATGCTTACGGGTGGCCTTAGCACATCACAGATAGACATATAGTAGATGCCCAAGAGTAACCCTAGCACATCACAGATAGACAGAAGATAAATGCCTAGGAATAGCCCCAACACATCACTAACAGACATATAGAAGATGGATGCCCAGGAATAGCCCTAGCACATCACTAATGCTCGGCAATAGT
>JACGDI010002227.1:364272-464272 GCA_014898725.1 Jacaranda copaia
CAAACTGAATACCCAAGGAATAGCCCCTAGCGTATCAAACTCATAGAACATATACCCAGGGAATAGCCTCTCTGCATATATAAACAAACAGATTAATGATACCTAGAAATAGCCTTAGCATATCATAGATAGATAGATAGATCATAACAGAATTGCTAATAAGGTAATGTGATTGTAACATATAGATTCAAATAAGCCAGTGAGGCTATTAAGAAATTGAACAAGTAAACAAATATGCTGAAAAGGGAACGACTACGATACAAAATAGTATAGACATGAGACAGATAGTGGATAATAGAGATACAGATAATAGATATGGCTCTAAGTGCCAGAATAGATAGAAATTAGAATCAAATTTAGTAGATAATCCTCATAAGGATGCACCAATCAGATAACAAATACAGATCAGATTTCAAAAATTCAGAGTATGGTACAGAAATAGAAAATCCATACAGTGGCTTATCAACAGTAACAAATAGTTAAGAAACGGTGCCAGATTAGCAAAGCTTCACCTTCGTAATCTCATAAATACTATTACTGCTTATTGCCTGCAGTGCCCACCTCTATGTCACCTAACCAAAAGAATATGGCCCATAGTCACAATCCTCATTCGACCTTGTAATCACAATTATACAAGCAACAGTCTAAAATTAATACTTAATTAGCTAAATCGACAGCATTGATATTGAAATGCTAATAATGCAAATCTCGATTAAGGAATACAATAAGGTCCTCAATTACATAATTAACCTCATAATAGCTTGCCAAGTCAATAATAATGGTTCCATTATCTATAATAACCCAATTTTTACTTAGGTCTTAATTTCATAGAATTAGGGTCTTAATCATCTATTAACTTAATTAACTAGAATTATCATATAATTTTACAAATTTGAGTCCACAAGCTTATATGTATATACTTATGCATGTCTAAATTCTTGGTCCCAAATCATAATTTTGATCTAATTAACTTGTATTTACATCATAAATAAGCCTAACGATTTACTCAAATTACATCAGGAATCAAATTATTCGATTAACTAGTATTTTACCTAATATTTCTCAATCACAATCTTAAAACCATGAACCGAGAACACCATTACGATTGTTGGAATGAGGAGAAAAAACTAGTTAGAAGTCGCCAGAGCACTGTTGCTAGCCACTAGAGCACATAACTTGAAATTGTTTAGAAAAAGTGCACATAAAATATTAGAGTTTTTATTATTTATTTTAGTTATTGAATGTTATGAAAATTTACTATTGCAAAATTATAGTCTCAAGCTTTTGAGTTGTTGAAAATAGCTACCAGGTAATGCCTTACTCCTAGAACAACTTTAATTTCAAGAAAATTGTGTCTAAATTAATGATGTTTCTCTGGCCTGTAATGCTATATAAGCATTATGCCGTGTGATTGATTTTTATGTTGATATAAAATATTAGTCAGATATGAGGATTATTTATTTCTTGAAATCATTGAAGGCCAATTGCTAATTGGAAAGTTGGGCACTATATTAAACCTTTAATTTTTTATTGGTGCTTACAAGTTCATGATTATGTAATAAGTACTTCCGATGAGGGTAACAAGTATTGTTCTAATTAATTTTGTTATATTAAGTCTAGGAGGAGTTAATTTAGGTTCTTCTAGGCATTTATCACAAATATATTGTATGGATATATTAGAATGAGTTTAAGCCCATGGTTGAAATGTTCATTAGAAGAAATTCATTTATCATTGCATAGCAAGTTATCCAAACTAGCCTAGGGAGATAATTGATCAGATGAATGCAGAGCATTGTGAGTGCTTAAACTTACATATATTACATAATATTATGTTTCAAAACATAGAAGGATATATGATACAGTATAATCCTCTCGTAACTTGTTTTTAGTTTACATTGTACTACAATTATATTCCACTGCACATATAAAATTCTCTTATTTTGTTACATGACATAAGAAAATATGTTCTTTTATGATATCATGTTTATTTAATAATATTTTTTAGACTAGCAGTTAAATAAGATGATCAATACTGATAACTGAATTTACTATTATTGATAGTGTACATTAGATCCAACTTGATCTGAGTATGCAAGAGACTTCACTGAGTAGCAATATGCTAGCCGATTGAACCCCAATCCCCTATGGCATAATCCCCCTAGCGCATAGCAGAAGCCATTTATGGCTAAAGCAGGTCATAGGGTTTCTAAAGGACCTAGGTTCGGGCACTGTTTGGTGGTGGGAGTTATAAGGTTGATTGGCTACAACAAACATTAGTTTGATCATCGTATTAAAATATTGGTCTATTAAAAAATGTTTACTATTGTATCCTTGTTTTGCTACTGTACAACGCATGACTGTTTATCACCATTTTTCTTAAATATTTATCATTGAATATCTTTTTGACCATGATATATTCTTGAAGTCACATTATATACACTTGGTGTTTAGTAAATCCTTTACTCACTTTATTTTCTATATCTCCTTTTGGCATACCTAGACCCAAGCCCTAATTAGGATGTTGAACCTATTTTAATGAGAATCTGAGTTGAAAGACTTCTAATGAGGAATTAGCAGTATTTTAGTTTCATTATCATGTTAAAGATTTAGTTCTTACCTTTGTTTTTTATTGTTTAATGAACTTGTGGTTGATAGAAGATTGGTCATTTCAAGTTTTTCCATGTTTGAGATTTACTTAGACTACTATAAATGTTTAGAGTTTATTCATTGTTATGATTTTGATTGGCAACTTATTTATTGGGATTGAATTTTACATCTCGATATTAGACCTTATGGTTCAATTTTGGGGCATGATAACTATATTTGAAAGTAAAATTTGAGATAATAAATGAAAAACATTGGCATAATTATTGAACAATAATATAAAGAATTATAAAAATTATATATTAAAATTGGGAGATACAAAAATCATAAAAAAAGTTACATATATATAAATATATAATAGAAATTTGTTGACACAAGGAAATAGAAATATGAAAATATGTTAACATAGCAAAAACTAACTTATCTACATTATTGTCACATAATAAAAATACTTAAAATATGATTTAACATCATTTTACACTTTATGTATTAGATTTAAATTTTTTTTTGGGTGTAATATTAGTTATAATTTAGACATTGATACTTTATGTAGATATTACAACTACCACTATCAACAAAACTAATAAAAATTTTATTTAATATAATATAATTGTTAATTTAAAGGATACATAACAACATTTTATTTAAATGTGGTTTATGCATCATTAGAAACTTTATAAACTATTTATGTAAATGTGGTTGAATGAGAAAGTATTAAAACTTTATAAATTCAATAAACTATTTATAAATGTAGCGTCCCATCTGGGAGGTGTCTGCTTCGAGCTGAGGTACTACTCCAATCTATTCCACAAATATATAAATTCAAAACACACCTCCTATTTTAATTCCTAAAGCTGCACATCAACCCTAAATTTAAAAACTCAAGTGATAGTAGCTTATCATTGACCTAAAAGATCATTTCAGAGTGTGGAAGCAATATAATTTCAAACTCCAAGTAAATACTACAAGGAGTACAACATCTATTCTCATTCTAAAGTCAAAAAAATAACACCATATCTTAACTTAAAGTAACACTATGAGCCAGCAAGATATACATGCCAAAAGTCTTTCAGCTGAGTTCGATCCTGTCCACGGCCTCAATCCCCCATAGTCTCGATTAGATGATATCCAAATACCTATCATAAAATAGCCATCAGCCCTTATTCTTCATTTATTCATACTTGTCTGAGAACATTTAAGAAATGCATGGGAGGATGAGTCATAAGAACTTAGTGAGGAACAATTTAAAGTAAAGTGCGATCTTTCAAGAATCAAAGATTCAACAATAGTAATCATTGGCAGTTTCACATAAGAAGAACAAGGTTATGCCAAAAATAGAACAATAAAAGGGGTCAAGCTACTAGTAAATGCTAGGTCAGAAGCTATGTTCGTCGGTTGAACAGCTTGATTAACTCATCTAATTTACACTGGGAGGTATCATCATTGACCAACTCAATAGGTCTTGCTTGGGAGGTTTAGGGACATCTCAACCGATCACAATCAGGAGGTAATGACATTGACCAACTCTACCATTTTACTATGGGAGGTTTTTCTGTTGGTTCATTTGCATAGGACACAACCCGATTTAGACAGGGAAATCACTCCAGCTTTATTGCTCCTTAGCGCAATACAATTTCAAGAATAGCAAACCTAATCACATGTGCAAGGCAATAATCAAATATAACATGCATATTGGAGTATCCTCATGCCTCCATAATGATATAATAATAGTTTAGTTTAGTATAGTAAACAATCAGTTCAATAGTTCGAGCATAAAAATTCCATAATAACAGTAGCTCAAGTATAACAACTTAGCATTAATAGTAGTTCAAGCATAACAACTTGGCAAGGCACTCTACCCAAAAGTTTTCCTGTACACATGTCTTTCAATTTGATCGCCAACATGGCATAATAATGAACTTCATGGTATGATTTCAATTGAGCTATTAGGTGAACAACAATAGATAGAATCAGTTAAGGAAACCAACACGGCTAAACATTAATACACAGTATAATTCATTTAGTGCGATAATATATGAGACACCGAAATGTTCATGGTGCCAGAACTAGAACAATCAAATATTTCAAAATAGTTTGACATACGATTGACAATAGTATGATTCACAAGTTTAATGATTAGCAGTATTCAAGGAAATATAATCAAGTCAATAAAACCTTATAGTGTTCAGAAAGCAACGGTAAATGATAACGATAGCCAAAGCAATAGATCCTCACTTGGTTCAAAAAGCAATGATAAATGGTAATTAGATTAGATTTCAAGCAATAGAACCTCACAGCATTCGACAATCAACCAATAATAATAACAAAAGCAAAGATAGGTTTCAAAATAATGAAACTTCTTAGGGTTCAATCACAATAATATTACTTTACACAAATAAGTACCATATTGATGGATTCACACAAGGCATGCACAAATGTCCATGAGGTTAAGATCCTCGTAGGATTCAATAATCAACAGAGTGCTATAATCCAATCAAGTACAAAAGTGGTAGATCCTCATAGGGATTAATAATTATTGAAAGGCTGTAATTAAAGTAATAACCTAAGGCGGGAGACCTTCAACTTAATTTCCATAGAAGAAAGCTATCCTCGCCTTGTTGTTCATCGGATCCTCACTCCTTAACACCTAATCAATAAATGGATTTATTGTCAAAATTCTTGTTTTGACATTGCAACCATAATGAAATGGATAACACTTTGCAATCGATCATTTTACCATTAATACTGTATTTTAGGGTCGGTTTCAATATTATTAAGTGCGACATACCAAATGCGCTATTAATACAGAAATATTTATAGAAATCATATTTGTTTCAATAAAAGAATATAATCATTACTTTAATTTATATAATAACCCTGCAACATTGCACAAAATTGATTATAATATGTCAACTATAATTAATAAATCCAATTATTGTCACTTAGACCGTGATTATATAAAATTAAGGTTTTAGTACCTTAATAAACCCAATTCACTCAAATGTGTCACATGATAACCCAAATCCGAGTTCACAAAACTTATAATGGTACATGCTTGACCTAAATCTTAGTTCTGTATTATCTTAATTAACCCAATTATCACCACTTTATTTCCAAATTCATAAAATGAGGGTTTCTCCACCTAATTAGCCTAATTAATCAAGATTATTGCACTATATGACAAAATTTGGGTCCATTAACTTATGTAATCATATGTATGTCTTAATGTTTTCGATCAAATTGTGTGTATTCTTTCATTTATACAATACATCGTAAGGTTTGGAGGCATATACATACATATGCATACAAGTTTGACACAAGTTTCTTATTTTTACCTAATATCATTTTATCGAAGCTCTGAATGTGCGATTAGCTTGTGTGTATGTAATTACCATGATGAGATGAATAGACTATTTTGTTGCTACCATCACCATTGGAGTTGGTCAATCCTACCACCAAAAGAAGCATTTTAGCTTAATGAACCAAATGCCTCAACCAATTTTTCCAATTTCCATCGAATTGAAGCTTAATTAGCCAAAAAATGCTACTACTTCATTGTGCACCGCCATGCTAATTTTCTTCAATTCAGCTCACTCTGTTGGTTGTTTTTTAAAATTGAAGGCTCCTACACCATCCTTGAGTTAAACCATCAAAGCCCAATACTTGGCCATGAGTTTCTATCACTGAAAACCTACAACCCGTCACCTTCGTAGCTCACTTTCGTTGAGCTTGATTTCCTAATGAATTACTGGGTAACTTTTTAAGAAAAAAGGTATGGTTTAGGTCTTGGGAGAGAGAGGAAGAGTTTGACAGGGTTGGTTTTCCATTTTGGCCGTCGTCAGTGGAGTTTGCTAGAGAGAGAGATGGTGGGGTTTTGTGGAGGAGAAGATGGAAATGAGGGGTGAAATTGAAATTTCCATATTGATAGAATTAGTCTTTTATTAATTACAAATTTTTCTCCAACAATTTTGGTTAGATTTCAATTAGGTTCAAAAGTTCTAATTAAATTCAATTGGTCCCCAAGTTTGTTGGTCTTTTACATTAGCCCCTCAAATTCTAAAGAATGACCAAACTAAGTCTTTCCTAATTGCACATTAACCCACAAAACCTTTGAAAATTAAATGAAACTTGATAGCAACTTATAAAAATATTATTATTTATAAAAACTTATAAAAATATTATTAAATAAATAATACCAATAATATGACTTCTTGGGGTGTTATAACTCTCTCCCCCTAAAAAGAATATGGTCCCCAAATTCTCATCTTCAACTTGAAGACTTCAATTAAAACTAGCACATACACGGATCTTATTCCTAGGTTGCCTCAATTGAATCCTTAACTTATCCCATTGTTACAGTAACATCATCCAATTCCTAATGACATTTGTTTCACCATGATCATTAAGAATCTCCTTTTTTTATTTCCCCAATGTATCCATTCTTACTAAAGCACATGGTGCCACTTTATTTTTCTAAGGTTGTCTAGAAATCCCAAAATCGTGATTTCATTATTTGTTGTCACTTAAAGTTTTCTCTTGATTTCCATGGTTGAGCTCATAGGAAGTAAGTTAAACTATCCTAATAACAAGTTTTAAACCTGCTTGGTGATGCCATAAAAACATTAAGCATCTTATGCTTCTTTTTGATGAGGTAATCCTTGTGTGCTCCATCACATCTCATTTCTATAACTAAAAGATCTCTAATTTCACCAAGATTGAGAACATGCCATTATTTGCTAGATCACAACACCGTTGCAATAAGCAACTAATAATATCATAATTTCTTACTTTCATAACATTTTCATCAAAGAGTAATCGGTTCAAACTTAACATACTAGACTTTCTATCACGTCATACATTCCTAAACAGCTAGCTATGGACTCACAAAACTATATATACTAGGTATAGTCTCAAACGATACTTTTGCTCCTCTTTAGACTTTATCTGGGTATAAAGTCAAAATATGTGGTATCAGACTCTGATATGACATTCAAGAACTTAGATAAAACCTTAAGTCACATGTTTAATTTTTTTGCTGGTGTTGGACCTTTCTTTTTGAGGTAATCTTTTAAGAAGTGTTGGTCACTACCACAACCTTTGCACTTGCCTAACTTTTTTCAACATCTAGACTTCTCTTGGTTAAATCCCTCGTAGAATTCAAATTGTTTTCATGTCACCTTTTGAGCTAAATTAGCAATTCTACTAGCTTGGTGTGTTCATTCATTAGGGCCTTCAATCTGCCGTCTTGGCTATTTCCTCTCAAGGTTATCTTGTCCATCAAAGTGCATTTTTTTTAGCTCTTGTTTTCAATCTTTTAGGTCTCTTGCAATTCTGACTCTAATTGTAATGATTTACTTATTTATTGATTGAAGTTTGGCACATCACAGGTGGCCAGACTCCATCTAAGTTCTTGCCACAGTCCTTGTACAAAGCATCATGCCTGTAGACTCTCAACTTCTAGTGTATAGGGAGCATACTGAATGAGTCAACTAAAAGCAACCTTATATTAACTGATAGATTAATTTCCTTGAATCAATTTTATGAACTCTCTTTCCCTCACCTGTTTAACCACCAAGGGCATGTATTTGTCCATGAATTCCCTAGTGAAATTCTCCTAAGTCCTATTGGTCCTAGTAGTAATCTATTTGTCATTTCTTATATTCTATTTGAGAAATAAGACCATGAATATGTTAGGATCAAACTTTCCCTTAATTCAAAACTTAGTTTGAATCTCTAGCTTCCTATTCTCCTTTATCCTTTGGAGCTCATAGGCTCAAGTTTCTCAACTTACTCATTCTGGCTTAAGCTTTTCACATTTCAACTTATTCATGTGGTAAATTACTAGTTTCTCTGTCTAAGTTTAAAGTTTCCCATCCTTGTGATACTTACACATATCCTTCATTTTTTTCAGCAAACACTGAATACAAAAATTTCATTTTCAAACTTAGAGTGTTTGTCAATCTTAAATTGACTCAATTCATACCTATCAATACATTCATAATCCACAAGAATTTCTCCTTTTCATTCCTAAATGATATCTCTATTTCATTAAATCAATCACCATCTCAATAGTTCTAAGCATAAGCAAGATAGTCTGTCCTATGACTTAAGTTTTCCTCTAGGTATATGAGATCATTCTTGTACAACCAAATTTTCTTTATTCATCCAGTTGTTTCATATATTAAATTTCATTTTATTGTTCAATTTGTAAACCCATGTTCCACTTGTCTAATCTTGTTAGTAATGAGGTAAAACTCTAGAATTTCTCAAGATAATTCTTTGATAGATTCTATCATGCTCCTAAGATTTCTAACCTAATTCACTCTAGCACTCAATCTTCAGTAGCCACATTTGCCACTCCTACTCTTCTATCTGGCAGATGGTCACACTATTTAAACCTTTGCTCTCCTTTAAGAATATGTTTTGCCAGTGGATCTATAGTTGGTTGGTCAACCAAAGGAATTTGTGAAACTTTTTTGCTCAACAAAGGTTGTTGGTAGGCAGGTACTTCCTCCCTATGAGCTCTTGATATGTTGGCCCACCAACCAAGTGACCTTCCCTTATGATCTGCTCTTGTTGGTGTAAGGGTATCTGAGTTTCCAAGGGATGCCATTACACCTAATACTTCTCAAATGTTTAATCCTATGTCATGAATTGTGAAATATTACATCAATCTTCAACCCTTTCGAATTTCTCAAGCTTACGAAGAGTAAAAAAAGAGAAATATAAATTTAACAAAATTCAATAATTTCATAGTAGTTAAAAAAGGAAAATCTATTGCCAAATGGTTAAAGGTAGAATTCATGTATATAAATAAATATATTAAATTAGAGTTATATATTAGTATGCATATACGTTTAAAGTGTTAAAATGACTAAGCTAATTATCTACCTAATTGAAACCTAAAATGATAATGCAAGTATAGGGTATTGCCCCATACATATACATAACCTAGCCAATACTATGCATCCTAGTGGTTAGATGCTACTATTACCGTGTATGTACTTATACAAATGTGTCTACAAATACTAAATCATTTAACCATTTCCTTTATATCAGTAATAATAGACTCGATATTTGCTATTCAAAAACTTAGATAGAACCTTCAATCACCTATTTTCCCTTACCCTATTGAGCTTTTATGGTTGACCTTTTGTTTTCATGGCCATCCTTAAAGAAATGTTGATCACTGCTACAACCCTTGCACCTTCCTAACTTTTTCTAGCAATTAGATTCCTCGTGATTCAAAGCTCTATAAAATCTACGACCTATTTTTGGCATCCTAATTTGGACCTTTTATTGTTTCTTAAACTACTTTCATTACTTACAGTGATTCCCAGTTGAAAACCTTTCCCTCGCTTGCCCTTCTTCTCATAGGTAGATACTTCAAGAGATTCTTGATCCACCTGCAAAGCTCTTGCTAAGAATTTCTCAAAGTTAGACTACTTGTAAGGTGCAAGGATTTGTCATATCTCCTATCTCAACCTCAAAATAAATGTCTTCATCTTATATTATTCTATTCTCGATATCTTTGGTATATACTGAATCAACCTATTAAATCTCGTTTCATATTAACATACTACTATATTCCATTGGGTAAGACTTTCAAATTCTTGTTCTCGGGCATCTCTTATTTCTTGTGGTATGAACCAATCGATAAATTTCCATTGAAAGTTGTCCCATGTAAAAGGCATCTTTTCATGTTCCCATCATTAACTTACCAAGGTCCACCATTATCGTGCAGCTCCTTCCATCATATGGGTGACAAATAGAAGTTTGCAGTTATCTGGGTAACCTAACATCTAAAAGATATCTTCAATCTCTCTAATCCAAGTTTCTACCTTTCAGTGATTTAATTCACCCATAAACATTAGGAGGTGGAACTCAAGGAAATATGCTAAAGTCCCAAATGCTAGAGGTTCTTCATTTCTCTCGGGGTTATCTATCTGACTTTATTGCTGACATATTGCACTCATCGAATCAATATCCTTATTTCTTACTATTGAATGCACCTATGGGTTTTGTGTCTCTTCTGCAACATTCATTGGACATCTCCATTCTAAGGTGTCTTCTTTCGAATTTTCTCAATCAGGAGAAGGCATTAAGGTTACATTTGCTGATGCCATTCAATAGGTTGGAATCTTCACAATGGTAAACCACACATATATGCAATGATTAGACAGAATGTTTATCAGCTAATATACAATCATTGTTAGTTTTTGATGTGCAAGGGTCAGGATATGTATATATATACAAACTCATTCAATATTCTTTGATTCTAACCAAGATTTCACTGCTCTTGCCTCTTCTTTATCTCATTCCTATCTTAAGTAATTCAAAAGTCAAGCTTAACATTAACTAACCAAGAATTCATATCCAAGGATCACATCTTAGTATACCCCAAGCATCCTTTAACTCAAGTATACATATCTAAAGCATTTCCATAATCAAGCTTAATTTCTATAGTTCGAGAATTACATCCCAAAACTAAATGCTACAATAACTCAAAATTTTCTTATCCTGAGTGTTTACATCCGAGATGATTCCCAATTCAAATCTAATCTCTAGTATCCTAGAATTTCATATTCAAGGATCATGTCCTAGTGCAGCTTGAGCTTTCCAAATCCAAGCTCTGATGCCAAGCTTATAACACCCTATTCGAAAGATGTTTACTTCAAGCTGAGGTATTAGTCCAATCTATTCCACAAATATAGAAATCCAAAACGCACCTCCAAAAAATTTACTTTCAATTCATAAAGCTGTACAGCAACCCTAAATTTAACAACTTAAGTGATAACAACTTAGCATTAACCTAAATGATCATTTTAGAGTGCGGAAATAATATAATTTCAAACTCTAAGTAAACACTACAAGGAATACAACATATATTCTCATTCTAAAGTCTCATAAATAACAACGTATCTTAACTTAAAGTAACATTATGAGCCAACATGATATACATACCAAAAGTTTTTTAGCTGAGTTTAGTCCTGTCCAGAGTCTCAATCCTCTGTAGTCTCGATTAGATGATACCAAAATACCTATCATAAAATAGTTCTTCCGGGTGAGCCATCAACCCTCATTCTTTATTTATTCATACTTGTCTAAGAACATTTAAGAAATACATAAGAGAGTGAGTCATAAGGACTCAATGAGGAACAATGTAAATTAATGTGAGATCTTTCAAGAATCAAAGGTTTAACAATAGTAATCATTGGTAGTTTCGCATAAGAAGAACAAGGTTATGCTAAAAATAGAACTATAAAAGAGGTTAAGCTACTAGCAAATGCTAGGTCGGAAGCTGTGTCTATCGGCTGAACAGCTTGATCAACTTAACCAATTTACATTGAGAGGTATCATCATTAACTAATTCAATGAGTCTTGCTTGGGAGGATTAGGGACATCTCAACTGATCATAGTCGAGAGGTATCGACATCGACCAACTCTATGATTTTACTTCATGAGGTTTTTCTGTCGGCTCATTTGCCTAGGACATTAGCCCAATCTAGATTGAAAAATCACTCTATCTTTATTACTCCTTAAGCACAATATAATTTGAAGAATAGCCAGTCTAATCACATATGCAAGGCAATAATCAAATATAACATACATATTAGAGTATTTTGTGCCTTCGTAATAGTATAGTAATAGTTCAATTTAGTATAGTAAACAATCAGTTCCGTAGCTTGAGATGACATCTCAACAATAATTGTAGTTCAAGCATAAGATCTTGGCACTAATAGTAGCTCAAGCATAATAGCTTGGCAAGGTACTTGGCCCAACAATTCTCCTGTACACATGTCTTTTAGTTTGATCAATTAATCTATCAATCAATTGCCAACATGGCAGAGTAATGAACTTCACAATACGAATTCAATTAAGCCATATGGCAAAAAATGATAGATAGAATTAGTCAAGGAAGCTAACATGGCTGAACAACAATACATGATACAGTTCAATCAATGCGATAACATATGAGATACTAAAATACTCAGGGCGCTAGAATTGAAACAATCAATTATTTCAAAATAATTCAATACACAATCAATAATAGTATAATTCACATGTTCAACAATTAGTAGTGTTCAAGGAATGGTAATCAAGTTGATAGAACCTCACAAGGTTCAAAAGGCAGCAATAAATAGTAAACATATTAGAAGTTAAGCAATAAAACCTCATAGGATTCAATGGTCAACCAATAATAATAATGATAGCAAAGACAGGTATCAGAACAATGGAACCTCACAGGGTTCGATAAAAAAAATATTGCTTTACTTAAACAAGTATCAAATCGGTAGATTCTCACAAGACATGCACAAATGCCTAAGAGGTTAAGAACCTCATATGATTTAATAATCAATAGAGTACTATAATCCAATCAAGTACTAAAGTAGTAGATTTTCACAAGGATCAACAATCAACGAATAACTGTAATCAAAATACGAGCCTAAAGCGGGAGACCCTCACTTTAATTTCCATAGAAGAAAGCTATCCTCGCCTTACTGTTCGTCAGATCTTAGCTCATTGTCACCTAATTAATAAATGGATTTACTATCAGAATTCTTGTTTTGACCTTACAACCATAATCAAATGCATAGCGTTCTACTATCGATCATTTTACAATCAATAGTGTATTTTGGGGTTGTTTCAATATTATTAAGGGCGACATACCAAATGCGCTGTTAATACCAAAATATTTATGGGAATCACATTTGTTCCGATAAAAGAATATAATTGTATCCTTAATTTATATAATAACCTTGCAATGCTACATGAAATCGATTATAATAAGCCAACTATCATTAATAAATTCAATTTTTGTCACTTAGATCATGATTATATAAAATTAGGATTTTAATCCCTTAATAAATCCAATTCACTCAAATTTATCACATGATAATACAAATTCGAGTTCACTAAACTTATAATGGTACATACATGATCTAAATATTAGTTCTGTATCATCTCAATTAACCCAATTATCCCCACTTAGGTTCCAAATTCATAAAACAAGTTTTCTCCACGTAATTAACCTAATTAATCAAGATTATTGTTCAATATGACAAAATTTAGGTCCATTAACTTGTAATCATATGCATGTCTCAATATTTTTGATCAAATCGTGTGTATTCTTCTGTTTATACAATACATCATAAGGTTTGGAGGCATATACATACACATGCATACAAGTTTGACACACGTTTCTTGTTTTTACCTAATATCATTTTATTGAAGCTCCGAATGCACGATTAGCTTGCATGCATGTAATCACTGTGACAAGATGAGAAAACTGTTATGTTGACACTGCTGCCACCAGAGTTGGTCAATCCCACCACCAAAATCGCTGCTGAATTGAAGCTTAATTAGATAGAAAATACTATTGCTCTACTACGTGCCGCCATGCTAAGTTTCTTCAATTTCGCTCACCCCATTGTCTATTTTCTAAAATTGAAAGTTCATACACCGTCCTTGTGTTAAACCCATCAAAGCCCATTACTTGGCCGTGAGTTTCTATCACTGAAAACCTGTAGCTTGTCACCTCCCCAATGAACGGTTGGGTGGTTTTTCCAGAAAAAAGTATGGTTGAGGTCTTAGGAGAGAGGGCAAGAGTTTGATAGGGTTGGTTTTCTATTTCGGCCGTTGTTTGTGGAGTTCGCTGGAGAGAGAGATGGTAGGTTTCAATGGAGGAGAAGATGAAAATGAGGGGTGAAATTGAAATTTTTGTATTTATGGAATTGATCTTTTCTTAATTACAAATTGACCCCCAATATTTTTGTCAAATTTCGATCAAGTCCAAAAATTCTGATAAATTCAATTGATCCCCAAGTTTGTTGGTCTTCAACATTAGCCCCTCAAATTCTAAAGAATGACCAAATTAAGTCTCTCCTAATCATACATTAACCCACAAAACTTTCAAAAATTAAATAAAACTTGATAAAAACCTATAAAAATATTATTAAACAAATAATACCAAATAATATGATTTCAAGAGGTGTTACAATAAATATAATAGAAGATAAAATAAATAAAATCACTTTAATGTTAACTTAATGCGGAGAATTTAAAGAATTCAGCAACGAAAATTTTACTTAGAAAATAAAATATTTTAACTTACCATATAATTGTGACTTCAGATTTCTTCTATAAAGTAACTTAGTTCATTAGCATAAGGATTAAAATATTAGACAAATATATGAGCATTAACACATACATGCATATTTAAAAAAAAAAGAATAAAGTTTAGTTCACCAAGGCAATGATCATATACAGAGAAAAAAAATTGTATCGTTAAATGGTGAATGTAGGTTTAGATTATTCTAGTATATATTTTTTTAAAGATTTTTAACTCAGATTTAGGAGTTTTCTCAAATATGATTTAACTTAATTAAAAGATAATATTATGGAATAAAAGATCATTCACAAAATAATATAAAATAATACTTAAATTATATTGTAATAAATTTTATATTATTATAATTGTACTCCATATATGAAAAATTTATATATGCATAATATATATGGTGCAAGATATGTTACAATAAGTTGCATTAACAAATTCACTAGTACATATATATATACGTGCATGGCAATATATACATATATATATAACATACATACATGTGTATGTGTCCATCCAATAATTACATGGAAAAATATAACTATTAGATGGTATAATAAGAGTTGTAAGGGGCTCAAAGATACTATAAAAAGTTACGTATTTGTTAATAGATGTGTGCATATATATTGATTATTAGTTAAAATTAAGCATATAGCCATAAAAATGGATCAATATAATTTTTATATTAATATTAAAATAAATATTAGTAGGATATCATATATGAAAATACATTGATATGGAAAAAATGGATAAATTTAACCTATCTACATCATTGCTATATAAGAAAAATACTCAAATTGAAATAAAAATTAAAAATATTAGAAAAAATATATATAAGCATTATAAAATGTATGTATTTTCAAGATAAATAAATTTTAACTCAAAAAGGGAATAATTTTATAGAGGTGAAAAAGATAAAAAAAAAAAGAACAAATATTATTCTATTTTTAAATAGTAAATTGTATGTTTAGATTTTTTTATAAAAACTATTTTTAGGTATTTTAGCTAATGTAAGAAATGTCAATTAAGTAGCACAGACATTAAATAGACCTATGCATATGCTTGGTTATACATACTGGTTATACATACTTACATAAACATATGCATGTATATGTGTTTGCCCATAACTATTTGAAAATATCAAATTTCAAAATGTAAATAACAAATATTAGATGAAATTATTAGACAATACAATAAGGAGTACAAAAATTATATATGAATTACAAAAATTAATATAAAAATTATATATATTAATACATATATATATTCAGTATTTACTAAAATTGAATATAGAGTCACAAAAGATAAACTAATATAATCTTTTTACTTTAATATTAGAATAAATATTGATAGAATATTATAGATGAAGATATGTTGATATAGCCAAAAAGGAACAAAAGTAAAATGCAGTCATGCACATAAAAGAGATATTCAATATATGATTGAGTATTAATTTACTTTATATATATATATTAGATTATGATAAATTTATATTATTAGAATACTTTATATATGAAACGTTTGTATGCATTATATGTATATTGTTCAAGACATGTCAATCATACTGCAGTGACAAATGTGTCTTCATATATCCATGGTAATATATATACCATATATATGTGTGTGTGCACGTGAGTGTGTGTGAGTGTACATGTGTGATTCATAATTATGTTAGAAATTCAAATTTGAGAATATAAATGAAAAATATTAGAATTAATTATTAAATAATATAATAAGGAATTACAAAAACTATATATTAAAATAGGGAGTTGCAAAAATTAATATAGAAAATAATATATATATATATGTATTATAGAGATATGTTAATATATATTATAGGGAGTTACATATATTATACATGATAATATGTTGTCATAGAAAAAATGAACAAAATTAATTCATCCACATATCATTGCCAAATGAAAAATATACTTAAAATAAAATTGAGTATCAGTTTACTTCATATAAATTAAATTTTAGTGCACAACAAGAGCAAGTTCAAATATTTGATGGGCTAAAACTTTGTTATCTTTCTTATAATTCATATAATTAGAATTTCTTATTGAGTTGATTTTGTTTTCTTCTAAAATTTTATTTCTATCGTTCCCTTAGAATGGGCCCCATGCAAAGTTGGACAAGTACAAAATCTATGTACCAAAAAACATTCAAACCACTTCTTGTCAGTTAGATCGGACGTGCACTTAAACCTACTGCTAATATCGTGGCTCTTAACTTTGTGGACTCTTTCTTGATCGTAGGATTCCTCTCTTAATTAGACAAAGCCTAGAACTTGCGCAGACAGCTATTTGCATCTCACTAAAAAAAAAATTATGACGGCTACAGTTATAAGTTTTCACAGTAAATATAATGTTTTTAATAATAATTAATAGATTTATTAGTTTTTAATTTTAGCCTTGGTTGTTGGAAGCATATGAACATATTAGCTATGCAATATTTGAAACAAATTAATATATATAGAAATAAGAATAACAATTATCTACAAATTGGTGATTGTGATGCTTGGTAGAAGGGCTTCTACTACAAATTTGACCAAACCAATTTTGAAGTTAAAAATACAAATTTGTAGTTTTTACTTCAAATTAATCATAGCTGATGCCCTAATTATTTGTAGTGTCTGGAGAAAAAAAAATAGAAATATGGACAAAGTCCTTCTAACGTTTGATCGGAAAATGACTCATGACTAAAGATGCAATATCTTCATGGTTACATGCATGTCTCGCCAACTCTACAATTTACACAATCCATATTTGCATGTGTGAAAACAAAGTGAGACAACGGACCCAAAAGATTGACCACTTAGGGTATCAAAACCTCCACATTTCCAGGTCACGCGTAAATGAAATGGAATGTCATTTTATACCCCTATATCTAGATATAATAAACGCTTAACATGTGAAATGGTTGCAAAAAATATTTCTTACTTAAAACATAAGATAAGATTATAATTGCTTGCATCTGAAGAATTACACTACAGTTTCACAGGGAAAATACAAAAGCAAAGATACAACAGGTGTTGAAAAGATTAAAAATACCAAATGCTTTTATACAAATAACAAATCATGGAGATGAATACTCACGATGAATTATCTTTGAATACAAAAGAATGAAATAATACTTATTGCCAATCCCTTGATACGTATTAGTTGTTACTATTCACCATTCTATCATTTGATCGTATGGAAGCACTTTGTGAAGTGCAATTGAGCGACACAAGAGCAGGTTGAACGAGAATCTGCTCAATTCGCAACGAAGCCTCATGTGTCAAGTGTAAGCCATCCCAAAAGATGTATTCGCGTGGATTACGGCAGACTGGCACCCCCTTGCTACCACAAAATCTTTTGGTATCGTAGTTATACTTCCCTCCAATTCCACAACAAGCTTTCAGTGTCTTGTTCCCATTACGGCCTACAACAACATAAGATTTAATATAATTTCTTTGAGTTCTAAGTGCAAAAAAAAATCTATTGTGAAAACAAACAAGAAATAAACAGTACACTTGCCTAAAATGGATTGGCGGAGAACTTCTAGCACGCCATCACCAAATGCACCATAGAATATGGTCACATTGGGGAATTCTATTATTAGAGTGTTGATAGCTTGTCGCAGATCATTGTTTTTCAGCGTGATAAGATCATTTACGGCTTTCAAACACCCTAAATCATCATAGGCTGCCGAGTCATTACTAGACATTGCAGTTAAAATATACGGGTAGCACCCAATGGGAGCACTTCCTGGAATTACTAATCGTGTGGCACCCATGTTGATCAACTCCTATGTTAAATATAATAAATAAAATCAGTTGTTAACTGCCAAATAAATTTAATAATACATTATTATAATAAAACATAAATTAATTTGGACCTAGGTACTTACCCTTGCAGCACGGATTTGGGCCTTCGTAATAAATGGCACAAAAGTCTTTACTTGTTTAATGGATTTGCCCTGGCTCAATGCATAGCCAATGTCATTGCCTTCAATGTCCCCCATCAACATAAGAGAGTCTCCAAGAATATTGGCACAATCTAATAACACCATATTATGCAATTAAGATTATTGACATATACTTATGAAATAAGGCTACTAAGCTTTTTAAAGCAAAACTAACCTTTTCTGGTTGAGCAAATAGATTTAAGGTATGTTTTAAACCATCTTAGTTGAACGCTAAGGGGAATAGCATAAGATGGAATTTTGATGCCCATTGATGTGAAAAATTTACGATCAAGTACTGGGCTTCTGGCCACTGAAAAGATGACTCCATTGCTCGAAGTATTTCTCGACAAGTAAGGCACAATCACTGGAAAGCCAAAATCAGCAGCTGCAAATCATAGGATTTAGAGATTTAGAGAGTGGTAATATATGCAAATATATATAATGAAATGCATCATATTCTTGTATATATATATATATACCTGCAAAGTCAAAGTCAATAAGGCCATCAGACCAACGGCCGTTAGGTGAACCAGGAAAAGTTGTACCATAAGGGAAACGTGTAGCTGGGTTCGATGGCCCGATAGGGCGAACTAGAACTGAGTTGCCAATATCTGTGACTCCATCTCCAAAGTGGTATAAATATTGAAAAGGACACTTGGTATTTCGGGATGATGTTGCACCAACTAGAATAAATAGAAGAAAACACATAACTTGGACCTTCATGCTTGTCAAATTTCTTTCTTGCAATTTGGTATGGAGTAATTGGGAGAGAGAGAGAGAGAGAGAGAGAGAGAGAGAGAGAGGGATATTAATTATTAGCCAATAATTAAGAAGATTGCATGTATGCTATGCATGGCGGAAGGGGCTGAATTTATAATGGTGTAGTGAGGAAGGAGCTGCTCATTTAACAATATTTATTACAATTGTTGGGCTCAACTTGCACAGTTGTATTGCAATAACATGAGTTGTGTACACAGGAACAAGGTTCATGTGTAATTCAATGTTTTATTTTATCATATTTTACTTTCAAAGTTCACGCTGAAATGACCAATTCCTATGCGGGCCAGTCATTCTTGATAAACATGAGGATTAGTGATTTCTTGAAGATAAGACGTTGGCAGTTTGCGACTTAAGCAGCTGTCACAGGAAGAACAAAAGAAGAGGCCGTGAGTTGCATACGGATTTAATGATACCTTACTTGTTTAGATTGTCTTAACTAAATGTATAAACAGATATTAAACGAATCAGATATATTATTTTCATATTCGTATTTGTTTAACTTTTCGAATATTTAAATACAGATATGAATTTGATGAATATTAAAAAATAATATCCAAATTCATATTCGTCGGATGTCGATCAAATTCGGATATATCTATATTCGATTATAATTATTCAAATTTATTTATATTTTATTAAACTTATCCATTTTCGAATTGTTTTTTTATATTCATATTCAATGATAATTATTTAGATATCTATTTACGAATATTCAAATACGTAAATCATGAGCTTATAACAAAAATATATTTTAATTAATAAATGAAACTATATAATTTCATTAAAAAGAAAGCAATTAAACAAATAACATAATTTCTAATTAATAATTGACTTTATAATTAATTATTAGTACTTATTATCAATAATAATGGCATTTAAGCATATTGATTATAAATTCAACCAACAATAATTGTATTGATTAACTTTATTCTTCAATTTTTTCTCCATATTAAAATAATTTTTTAAATTTATTCTTTTTTCTACTCAAAATTTCAATTATAATTTTTATATATACATATATGAATTACGAGATTTTTAAATTATAATTATAATTATTTAATAAATATGTATTCAAAATGAATATTAAACGGATTGCATGCGCATTTACTATATTAGTATCTATTTATAATCGAATATTTAGTAATCGAAGATGGATAATATTCGATTTAAATGGATGTGGATAAATTTTATTTAAAAGAATACAAATGCGAACAATAAATGAATTTTTAAATATCCATTTACAACTTTAATCTTGACTATTAAAATTAATTTGTGGGGATTAACTTTCATGGTCAAACGCTTGGCTCTGTATCACATGCCCACACCAGCGGGAAGTGATTGCGCCCACCGAAGAATATTAAGTTTGTATTTAGCTGTATGTTCATTAATTTTCACTAGTTTTATTTTAATTAGAGCACGACAAGGTCAAGTTAAAATCTTTTATGGGTCAAAGCATTGTTACCTTACTTGCAATTGACATTCATTAGAATTTTTTATTGAGTTGATTTTGTTTTCATGTTGAATTTCATTTTTACGTGTGGTACTCGGAGAATGGGCCCCATGCAATGTCGGACAAGTACAAAATCTATGTACCATAAAACATGCAATCATGTTCGAGTTAATTAGTCCCTTCTTGATCATGGGAATCCTCTCATAATTAGTCTAAACCTAGGATGTTGAAATAGAAATATGAAGCATATCTATATCGGAAAAAGAATGATCCATCGGGCTCAGGATTCCTCTCTGATAATGGATCAGATTGCACCAATATTAATAATATGGACAAAGTCCCACTGGTACTTGAACAGGGAAATTGAACATGAATAAATATGCAATATTTTATGTTGATGCAAAGTAAAAAGACTATATAAATGTTTTCTTTTAATTACTGGTTATCGTAGTCAAAACGTGTATTAATTAGATCTTTTATTTAGTTGATTTTGTTTTCTTGTCAAATTTTAATTCTATCATGTGCCTGGCCCTTATGACTCTTTCTGGACCCCACCCTAAAATTACAGCTAAAAATGTTAAATTCACGAACCATAAAAGAATTTAATCCAAGGACCACTGGCAGATTAGGCGAATGTGCACTTGCATTTTTGGTTTCTCTTAACTACGTTGACTCTTTCTTTAGCTTTGAAAATGAAGGATTCCTCAAGTAAAAATATTACGAAGCAATCACAATATAAAAGAGAACTTGCGAGAAAAAAAATTTATGAGCCAATAATATCCTGAACTTTTTCAGTAGTTAGGTAAAAATTTATGGACCAAATTTTTTTATGAGGAGGAAGATTGCGACACCTATAAAAATTTAATTGATAAAAAAAATTAAATATCATTATTTTAATTAAAAAAATTTGGGGATCAAAATGTAAATAGGAATGAATTTAATTATAGGACATTTGAAAGTTTTGGGAGTCAAATTAAAATTATTTTCAGCCAAATGGATCAATCTAGGGCACTCAACAAATAAGATATCAAATTAAGAACTGAAGGTAATTCTGGGGGTCAATCTATTGTAAATATATATATATATATATATACATATATTATTGCTCCTTTTGAAATTTTTGGTGCTCTATAATAATTTTTCTATAAAAATATCATGATCTACTCCATTTTAGGATTTCTAGAAATTATTACACTTATGTACAAGATTTATAATAACATTTTCTTTGAGTTTCTAATTTTTGTAAACTTTCTAAAAAATTTCCTTATTTAAATGCCTTTTTAAGATTCAAGGAATAATACAAAATTTCTTATTTAACATATTTTACGAATTTTAGAAATTTTACACAATTTTCTTCAAATTTTTATTTATCTAAAACTCCAAATACCCTAAAAGTCGGTCATGAAAGCATTCAAGAACAAACAAATTAATTTTTTATTTCATAATATCTCATGTGAAATTCTCTACAAAATTTCCTACAAAATTGCTTCACACATGGCCCCTAAATTGTAAGAATATTATTGGAGGGTTTGACATTTAATAAATGAATTTACAACTCACTCACCACATAGCATTTTTCCATTTTAACCTCAAAAAATATCTGAATTAGGAAAATCCAAGAAAATCTCCTTTAGGCTTAATTGGAAGAATCTTACTTGGCCAAGCTATTAATCTACCTAGACACCTCGCAAATGTTACTTTAGCCCCTAGGACCTAGTCATTAATATTAAATTAGCCCCAAAACTAACTTTCTTCACAAAAATGCCCTTGAATGAAATCTATAAATGGCTAACTAGGCCCATATATATTCTTCAACACATTCAACAAACACATTTTCTCTACACATACACCAAACATATTTTAGCCCATAAAATCACCATAGATGTCCAAGAAATTCGACCTAGATTTGGTGAAAGAAAGAGGAAAGAAATCGAGCGAAAAATTATCAATAAAAGCTTGGAAATTTAGGTAAAGTTTATAACTTTTCCTACTATCTTTTTTGCCATATTCCTTGATTCTTGAGAATTAATTCTAGTTCTTGAATCATGTTATCAACTATTCTACTTTTGGGTTTGAATCAAAACTATTTTCAAAAATACCAAATTTTAAATTTTACTATAAAAATTTCTCTAAAATTTATATTTTTCAAATTTAACCTAAAATTCTTATTTCATTCATATTCCTTGTTTTATTCCTTGCTCCTTGTTCTACCTATCGTTATGGCCTTGAAATCGTATTTTGGATTCGTTCTATCATTCTTAATGAACATCAACACATTGATTAAAATTTATGAAATGTTTAGTGACAGTATTGATTGCAATTCTTCATGGATGTTAGACCCTGGAATTTTTTGATATGAGAGTCGGGCGGTATTGGTTCGACGGTAAACTTGTGCTGAATTATTCCCATTAATGGTTAGTCTCGTGATTTTTTGGAGGTTAGGCATCTCGACGGACCAATCTGCAACATGCGGCTGGCCATGTTGCCATTGTTTTCCCCTCAAGTGGCTACTCAAGGTAGATGTTGGGGTGGCACAAGGGTGAATTAATGTTGAAGATATAAGGGGGGATAGATCAACTAGTTTAGCCATAATTGATAATTCGTACTCTTGCTTCTTATTGATTCTATAATTGCTTTGTTCCTCCTTTTTCAGTTATAAATTTTACTAAGATCTATGAAGTTACGTTTTCTCCCAAAAAAATTATTTTTGTGGAAGAAGAAAGATAAAAAAGAGTTGTGTTTTTTTTTCTTGCTAACTCAGGTTTATTTTATTTACACCCTTGTGCACATTGAAGCTTGTATTATGAAAGATTGATCAATAAAGATGTTTATATGTATATCTTGTGAAATGATATCATTTTTGTATTGTCTTGATCTAGAGGCATAAGATCTAGTTTCGGGGCACTATAAAGTGGTATTAGAGCCTACCTTTTTAAAACTAATTCCCTAGTAATGACTAATAGACTAACTTGGTTTATAGCGGGTTAAACAAATAAAGAAAAAGGAAAACCTTGGGTGGAATGTTTACTAGTTCTAATACTATTATGAGTCCCTTGCAACCCATGCAGGATTATGAGATCGAATTAGTTGCCAAGAACGAATAAATTGTAGCTAAGGACCAAGAGATTGTGCAGTAGCAACAAATTTATTAGGAGCACATGTTTTAGCATCAAGACTATATAGAAAAATCCCAAGGGGAATTCCTTGTTTAATGGTAAAATATCGTGCCTACCTCACAGAGTTTTGCGCCTAGACAAACTAGGATCACTATTATATTATGCATTTGGCTTGTTAGGACTAGGAATGGTATGAACAATCGATGAAGTAGGTGGTAAATCAATTTAGAGAAATGAAGCAAATGGTACAAGGACGCTTAAATATGAGTTTTTGGAAATTTGGTAGATTTGTCTCAAGGCTTGGAAGCATTTGGGATTTTTTAGGGAAATCCTAATATTGTAAAACTAGATTTAGGGGGTGAAATGTTTAAACAGTTAGGGACAATGGCCCTCAAAGAAATGCATAAGCAAAATGAAGGGATGTTGGCCCTAAAGCCCCTAAGAAAGCTTAGAATCCAAATAATTCCCTTTGAGCCGCTTATACAAATAAATGAAATGACCAGATAATATGAATGGCCCAACAAGCTTAGGTCAAAGATGAGGAAGGGCTTAAAAAGGATCCAAATAATATTCCCCATCATAATAGGAAATAAAATATGTACCTAGGAATGTTTACAGATAAGTAAAGATAGTTGAAAATAGTCTAATAAAGAATGACTAATTAAGTTATTTTGAGAAACTAACTTTTGCTTGTAGATAATGTATGTTACTCATTTTTATATTTTGTAGCTTTGCGAACTAATGAAACGATATGTGTTGGAAACCATGAATTTAGATTATTATGGCTCCAAGAGAAGTCTTACACAAGAAAGTCAATTAAGGAAACATGGACACCTTTGAATGGAAGATTCTATTAGAAACAACAATGTAACTGATGGAAATAACGAAGCACCAAATGTACCAATAGAAAATATGCCGTTGGCAAATGTACCAAGTGCTGAGTAAATGTTCAATATGTGATGACAATTTATGGAACTTTCTCTACATCAAATTAATGACAAAAATTTTGGAAAAATTGAACTAACAAGATTTCTTCACTTTAATCATCCAAAATTTAGGGGAAAACCGGATGACCAAAAAGCTAAACTATAGCTTTAGGAAATTGAGAAAATATTTCAAGTTCTTGATTATCCTGAAAGACAACAAGTAAATTATGCTGCTTTTCTCTAAGAAGATACAACATATCATTAGTGGAAAATAGTAGAAAAAGGGCGAACTGACAACAGGGTCCAATGGACGTGGGAAAACTTTAAAGAGGAATTTTTGCAAAAGTTTATCCCATAAATCACACACGATACCCAAGAAAGAGAATTTATGAATTTAATCTAAGGAGCTTAAAAATAGTGGCGGACTATGAAGTCGAATATAATAGATTAATTTGGTATGTATTCAGTATGCTCCACACATCATCATTAATGAACGGAGATGAACGAGAAAATTTGTGGAAGGTCTAAAATCAGAGTCATGACATACTCTAGTTTCTTGTGACCTCCCAAATTATAATCGAGCAGTAGAAAAGGCCTTGGAAATTAAAGATAAATTCAAAGAATTCTGGAAATTAGATGATAAATGGAAAAAAGGCAAGGTTATAGGGCAAGTGAATTCCCAAAAATCTTCACAGGAAAGAAAATTAATTGGAGGTTCTGTAAATTTTAAGGGCAAGACTCCTTAGGTTGCACCAATGAACGAGAGGCGCAAGTGTAATTACTGTGGGAAACTTTCCCATACTAAAGAATAGTGTTGGATGAAACAAAAGAATTGTTTAATTGGTAGAAATTCCCAACACATGATCGAAACTTGCCCTAAGAATTGCAATCTTAGCGTTAATTTGGAGCTGTCTAAGCAACAATAAAATGAATTGGGAACGAGACCTTCTAGAAAGGCAAGAGCTTATGCCATTATTTGTGTAGAAAATCTAGAAGTCGAGGATGTGGTGGAGGTATGGCCCTAGTCAATAACTTTGTTTGCAAAGTTTTATTTGATCCTGGTGCAACTCATTTGTTTATATCAGATAAATGTGCTTCTAAAATAGGATTGAATTCTGAAATTTTGAATAGTTCTTGTGAATTATGCTCACCTATGGGAGTGGGAAATACAACCTATGTTAGATACAAGAATTGTACTATAATTATAGAAAATAAGGAATATCCTTCGGACCTTATAGATTTACCAATCTAAGAATATGATCTCTTTCTATGAATGGATTGGTTGTGTAGTCATCAAGCAATAGTAGATTGTTTTTGCCAAAACTATCATGTTGGGAAATGCCATGGAAGATCTGGAGAAGAAGAATTTAAATTGTGTAAAGTTGGTCTTTATTTCTGCAATAAGAGCTAAGAAGGTTTCGAGAAAAGAAGGACAAACATTTTTGGATTACTTGATAAATAAGCCCTAGGATAAATTGAAATTGAAATATGTAAAGGTGGTTAAAGAATTTCTAGAAATATTTCTTGAAGAGTTAAATTCATTACCCCAAAATAGGAAATAGAATTTGTGATTGAAACTTATCCTAAAGTGAAACCTTTCTCAAAGACACCATTTAGAATGACCCTGGCAGAATTAAAGGGATTAAAGGAACAATTACAAGAGCTTTTAAATATAAAGTTCATATGGCCAAGTACATGGGAGGCACATGTGTTGTTTGTAAAGAAAAAGGATGGTTCGTTATAATGTGCATTGATTACCAAGAATTCAACAAAATGACCATAAAAAATAAATATCCATTGCCACACATCAGGAGTTATTCGATCATCTATGAGGCTCCTCAGTGTACTCTAAGTTGGACTTACAAAAGGGGTATTATCAGCTAAAAATAGAGGAATATGATATTCCCAAAACAACATTGGATTCTCAGTATGGGCATTTCAAATTTGTAGTAATTCTTTTGGAATGACGAATGCACCGGCTATTTTTATGGATTTAATGCATAGGTATTCTAGCCGTACCGAGATTGTTTTGTAGTAATCTTTATTGATGATATTTTGGTATATTCCAAAACTAAAAAAAACACACGAGGGGCACGTAATGATAGTGCTCCAAACTCTTAAAGATCATAAGCTATATGCCAAATTTAGTAAATGTGTGATTGGGATGGATAGGGTTACTTTTATAGGGCATATAATTTCTTGACATGGTCTTGACATGGATCCTAAGAAAATAAAAGCAATAATTAATTAGAAAAGGCCAAAAAATGTTACTGAAGTATGAAGTTTTTTGGGGTTAGCTAGATATTATAAAAAATTTATCCATAATTTCTCCAAAATAGCAGAACCCTTTACAGACTAATTCAGAAAGAACAACGCTTTGAACGGGACTAATGTTGTGAACAAAGTTTTGTAGAACTAAAGAAAAGGTTAACTTCATCACTTGTGTTGGCACTACCAGATTATTTAGGAAAGTACACTGTAAAATAGACACATCAAAAGAAGAATTAGGGTGCGTATTAATGCAAAATCAACGAGTAATTGAATATGCTTCAAGAAAACTTAAACCCCATGAATAAAATTATTGAACTCATGATTTGGAATTAGTAGCTGTAGTATTTATGTTGGCTAAATGGCGACATTATCTGTATGGCATTAAAGTAGAAGTTTATACCAATCATAAAAGTCTCAAATATATTTTAAGCTACAAAACTTAAATTTAAGACAATGAAAGTGGATGGAATTTCTTGAGGATTATGATTTTACAATTATTTATCATCCTGGGAAAACCAATAGTGAGGGTTAATTATACTTTGCCATCCAAACTATTCAATTTTTTACACTTTGTCTCCCGAACTTTTTTTCTTTAGAGTCGACCATCTACACATTATATTTTTTTTACATGGCACCATATATTGCCGTTTTTGGTAAAATATTCCATTGTGATTCCGTCACATGCCTATCTTTAAGAGCAAATTGGAATCACGTGCGTGGCACGTGATGGAATTATGGTGAAATATTCCACCATAAACGGCAATATATGGCATCGTGTTAGAAAATACAAACTTTAGATAGTTGAGTGTAAAGAATAAAAGTTCAGGAGGCAAAGTGTAAAAAATTGAATAATTCAGATGACAAAGTGTAATTAACCCTTATTTAAATTACTTAGAATAAATTTAAGTAATTTTATTAATAAATTTTTAAATATTAAATAATCTTTTAATTGAATTTGAATTAAAAAATAAAAATTTAAAATCATCAACATATTGAAAGTAATTTAATCAAATTTAATTAAACATATTTATTAATTATAAAATAAAAATGAAAATAAAATCCATTACTTAATTAATATGATTTTGTTTTTAAATTACATCTCAATAATATTAAAAAATATTCATATCTAAAATAATTTAATTAGATCAAGTTGAAAATATAGATTAAATATAAAAAAAATTATTAACTAAAATAAATAATTTAAAAATAAAAATAAGATATAAAAATATCATACTGACAATAGTAATTTTAAAATGTCAATTTCACCCTACCAACCCAATAAAAAAGTTATTGATATAATATCTTGTTCTCTCCTAAACCACAAATAATAAATAATTTTTTTTCGATTCATTTTCCACCTACCACCTAAAAGACAAACGAACAACAATTACATTCTTCAACCTCATTTCTCGAAAATCATTTTGCTAAAATATTTTGACAAAATACTCCAACTCATAAATGAACAAGCACTAATTTAAACTAATTTTATTAAATTTATTAATTATAAAGAATATGTATGTCAAAATGTGTGAGATCAAGAGTTTGAACATTGTGAGACATTGATATATGTATATATAAATAAAAAATTAAATTTATTTATTAACCAAAAGAAATAATTTAAATAAAATTAAAATTTAAAATTTAATCCTAATAATATAATTTTATTAATTTTAAATAAACAAATATTTTTAATTATTTTGAACAAAATGATGTAATAATTTTAAATAAATAACGTAAGTAAAAAAAATCAATTTAGGCTAATTTGATTAAAATTTATTAATTAACAATAAATAAATAAGTAAAAATGTGTATATACATACACACACATATATATATATATATATTTTCTCCTTCCCCACCCTGTCTTCCCCTCTCCTCCCACCCACCCTCGCCTCTTACAACTAGTCCCCCCCCCCAACCAAACCCCATGCCAAGCCATGTATGGCACCCCCACTCAGGGTATCTCTTTAAGTGAAGGAGCCACCAATTCAAGCTTGAAATCTAAATCAAATAATAGCTAGGAAACCTAAAATTTAACCAACTCAATGGAAAACAACTTGCACTAAACCAAAAGATCACTCCATAGAGTGTAGTATGTACAACATAGTATCTTATATTTCATACAAACATTCACATAACATCTCTTAGATAACTGTTTCAATCAGGTATGGACTATATGTACAATCATAACATCTAATGTATTATAAAATGACTTCCAACCAAAGCGTGAGCCTTTGCTTCTCACTTAAACCTATCTGGGAAAAATAAAAAATAACAAGGAGGGTGAGTCTTAAGAACTCAATGAGAAAAGAAAATACGTAATAGGAGATAGAGGAAAAATGTTGAATTTCAATGGCAATAAACATGGTCATTGATAATAAATTAGATCTTTAGTTCATAATTGATGAAAATCAGATTTAGACTGATAAAAATATGAAACATGTAAACATTTAACTAGCTTGTTGGCATCATTCCTTATTGCTCTTCAATGATTATAAGATAACATTACAATAGTATTTAACCTGAACGTGAAAAATTTTTCTTTATCTCTCCATTTGCACGAGCACATAGCTCAGCATGAAATAACTTGTTTTATAGCTTGGCTAGTCACATGCCAAATCTCGTCACTCACAGTTTGCTATCTCCAGCTATCTATAAGTCAAGATCATAGATGGGTACTAGTTCGAAGACATATTTCCATCGATTTGTTCTCCTCGATTGTTTTCTAGACCTAACCACAAGCTCAACCCCCTATGCCGTTTCTCCAAGTGAAAGCTTCCCATGGTGTCCTATGGGTTGAAAAGATATAATGCCAACAGATAGCAATTCAACTTTTAAGGAAATAAACTCAAGCATGTAACATCCCTAGAATTTTCTTGATTATATTTATAATCTTGCCATTATTTGAAATTTCATGAATTTTATATTATTAATTATTTTAAGAAGTTTTGTGGTTAACATAATAATTTCTATAGACTTGATTTTATATTACTAAAAAAAATTATTGGGGCTGAAACACAATTCTTGGTGATTAATTGCACACATTTTGGAAGTATTGGGCTTGCATGGAATAACTAAAGTTAACCAAGGGTTCCGTGTAGTTTTCCTAACCCCCTGGACATAATAGCATGATTTTACAAACTTCAAGGATTGAATTGCAATTTTCAAAAAATTAGATTTATAAAACTTAGCAAATTTCTTTTCCTTACTCTATTCATTTCCTTTATTATTTCCTTTTTCAACCTAACGAACTTCCTCTTTGGCCAAGCTTTCACTAAACTTCACCAATCACATGCCTATTCTCACCCTCTGGCCATACCTATACACACATGCACAATGGCTCAAGCTGAACCACCGGTGGTGAAAAGGTGAGAGAAACCCATCTCATGGCATTCTTGGTTGCTGGCAATTGGGAGGTTAAAATAGAGTTTTAGATGAATGGTTGGGGAGCCCTAAGCTCAAGAAACCCATATTTAGACTTGAATATGGTGTTAAGGATTGAATTATGAGTTGAATAGTATATGATTGGACATTAATTTGGAATAAACCATACATGTGGTTAGAAGCATGTTATGTCCATGATTTTGTATATAAGATTAGATTAATATTGGAATTATGCAATTAGAGTAGGTAAATGATGAAATGGTATAATAGTGAGTTGGTATTTTCTGATATATGGAACAAATGTGGAATTTGAAGTGTACTTGGGAAATTAATGTTATTAGCTAATTTTTGAGATGATAGAGTCGTTAAACTTTAAATTATCATGTTAATAGGTTAATTGGTAATCTTGAATTATTATAAGCTTGATGATGATGTATTAAAAGGATAAATGTGGGTTTTGATTATAATTATTCTATCTTAGTTAAGTGGTGAAGAGGTGGAACCTGAGGATCAGTGATTGTGACCTTTGACTGTATCTTTCTACACTAATGGAGATGAGGGTCTCTTACTTTAGGTTATTGCTATATATAAGCTTATCCATTACTTATTGAAAATCCCTGTGAGGGTCTGTCAATTCAGTGCCTTTTCTATCTATCTATGATTATGATACGCCCCTATATGGGTTTTCTATTTTTTTGCCATACTCTGTTTGTTTGAAAATCCAGATTATTAATTACTGTCTAAGTTGGGCACCTTTGTGTTGGTGATCGTTTGATATCTATTTCATTTTATTATTTGATATTTGATTTGAACACCCTTGTGAGGGTTACTCTTTGACATTGAATTTGTTTTCTATTTGTTCCTCTCTTCATGTTGTTAGATTTCTATCTCACCCCCTTTGATCTTGAGGAATGAAAAAAGTGACATTGAAATGGTTTAGTAAACCTAATCATATTAATAGTTCTCCTAATTGTTCACGTATCTTGTTGTTGGAATATACCTTACAGCTATTATTGAATATCATGCTTGTTATTGCTTGAAAGTTAATTGTTGTCTATTGGCATTGCATCGTGCCACCTATGGGGACGCCCTTGGAAAGTTTCCACCTGGAGGGATGCCAAGAGAAGTTGGGCCTGAGGCTAGTTTCAAAAAAACGGCCGGGCGAAATGGACCAATGGTGATAGGTCTTTTGACTAGTATCTACCTAAGATCCTGACTTATAGGTAGCTGGAGGTAGTAAATTGTGAGTAGTAGGAGCTAGCATGCGGTTGACTATGCCACATAAGTGAATTGTCATACGCCGAGCTATGTGCTCTAGCAAATAGCGAGATAAGGGAAAGTTCTTATGTTCAAATGAACAATTATTAATTATTATCTTGGATTGATCGATGAGCAATAAGGAAGGATACCAACATTTCTGCTAAATGTTTATATGTTTCATGTTCTTTTGAGTTTAAAAATTGATTCTTTTAAGTTTAAAAATTGATTATTATCAAAAGTTCTTGTTATTTATTATTGCAGTTCATTATTCTCTTCAACTTCTATTATGTAATCCCTCATTGAGTCTTTAAAACTCACCCTCCTCATTATCCTTATTTTTTTTTCAAACACTTTAAGGTAAAGGGGTGAAGGATCATGTCTTGGGTTGAAGTTATTTTATAATAGATTAGGTGTATGGTTGTGCATATTGTTTCCACCTTGGTTAAGAGATGTTATGTGATGTCGTATGAACATATGATACTGGAGTTATATATATTATGTTTTATGGGTGACTTATTTTACTTTGGGATGATTTAATTTCAAGTTTTCTAGTTATTATTGGAATTGATTTCAAGCTTGAATTGGTGGCTCCTCTGCTTAGGGTGATACCATGAGAAGGGGTATAGAAGTGGTATCAGAGCCTAGGTTCATCAACGACCTAGGTAAATGGGTATTAGTAGGATATATAATGAGTGTATTGGGAATAGGGGCCTATATCTAAAGTAGCCGACTAGTTGTAGACTTTACCTTTATGTATGAGCCTTGAACTTGTTTTGGAAAGAAACCTCAGTTGTTCATATGATATGAGTCTGGCAAAAGTGGTGAGTAAGATTAAGGTGATGACAGAAGTTGTTAGTTACCTTTTAATGATTTGATCGCCATTATTTGAGCTTGGTTTGATTTCTTAAATGCTTTATAACTATGTCTTTAAGATTAAAAATTTTAACACTAATTTTAGGTGCTATTATGTGATCTTGGCAGCAGTAATTGAGAAGGAGTTGAGAACGATCTAAGAAAAATATTGGCATCCCATGAAGGTTCTTATGTACTTGAACCATCTCGATCTCGATAGGGAAAGAGAAGGCCACTCAATCTACATGCAATAACATAGCGTGTTCCTAGGAAAAAAGCACCAATTAAGTAGCCAACCTTGCCAAAGGAAAAGATTTCGCAAACCCCTCAAGTTAATCAGCTAGATGGAGGCCAACCAACTGAGCCTATGTTTCAGATGTGGCAACAATCATGCAATTTTGTCAGCAGTAGAGGTATAATAGCTAAGTAAGGAATGCTGAAGAGCTTGGAGAGGACTGAGCTTTGGATCAATTTCTCCAATTGCAACACCTAAAATTCCTAGGGGAACCCAATGATAGACAAGCTAAGATGTAGGTTAAGAGTTTGAAAAGATATTAGGAAACTTGAGATACCTAGATGAACAGAAGATACAATATTCCATATTTCTACTAGATGGTCCTGTACATGATTGGTGGCAATTGATCAATTGTAGGTGGATTACAGAAGGAACTTCATGGACTTGGAAAAACATCACTCAGGAATTTATGAAAACATATGTACCAAAAGTAACCAAGTATTTTAGAGAAAGGGAATTTATGGAATTGATCCAAAGGGCATCCTCAATCAATCAGTATAAAGCCATATTTAGCCAATTGATTTGATATGCACCTTACATATTGAGATGGGGCCTTCTCTCCTATGATCTCCCAAATTACAATCATGTAATAAGTAAAGCACTAGAGATAAAAGCGGATTTGAGGGAAATCAAAAAGATTATGGAGAAAGGACAAAAAGGGAGATTGCCACTAGGTAGGCTGAGCAATTTTGGGTAGAAACAATCAAAGTTACAGAATGGCAGAGCTTTAAATCCAGCACCGAAGGCATATAGGTTTTGTGGAAAGTTGGGTCATGATGAGTTAGAGTGTTTGAGGAAGCTTAGCATGTGTATAAACTGTGGCAGTTATCAGCACTTTATCAAAGATTACCCCAATCTAAAAAGGCCAGCACTTGTAGAAAATTGTAAACATGTTGCACGACCTAGTGGAAAACTAAGGGTCCGGGCATGAGCATATGTCATAATGAGAGAAGAAGTGCCCTATCGCTCTGATGTGGTTGAAGGTATGATTTTTATTTTTAAAATTATTGGAAATACTTTGTATGATCTTGGAGTTTCGCATTCTTTTATATCTGCTAAAATGTCGGAAAAATTAAATATGCGACCTAAAGTTATGGCATATCATATAGAATTTCAAACATCATTAGGAATAGGGTTAATGATGGATGTAATCTATCGAGATTGCTCAATTTTGATTAGGGATAGGGTATATTTAGTCGATCTTATACAAATGTTGATATAAGGATACAATTTGATCCTTGGCATGGATTGGCTATACAAACATCAAGCATAGGTAAACTGTTATATCAAGTGCCTCACTCTCGAGTACAAAATATTAGTACCTACATGCCACCCATAAATGATACCTCCCTAGTACCTATTATATCTGCAATAGATGCTCTGCAGATTTTAAGGAAAGGTGGGCAAGGATTTTTGGCATACGTCATGAACAAGCCTCGAGATATGATTAAGATTGAGGAAGTGGAAATGGTAGCTAAGTACTTGGAAGTTTTTCTAGAAGAATTAAATTTGTTACCCCCAAACAGAGAGATAGAATTTGTAATTCACACTTTCCCCAAGACTATACTTTTTTCTAAGACCTCTTACTAAATAACGCCCGCATAACTTAAAGAACTAAAGAATTAATTCCAAGAGTTATTGGAAAAGGGGTTTATTAGACTGAGCACATCCCTTTGGGGAGCCACCATACTATTTGTAAAAAAGAAAGATGGGTTTCTAAGGATATGCATCAATTATTAAGAATTGAATAAGGTCACAATCAAGAATAAATACCCCCTACCCCATATAGAGGAGTTATTTGATCTACTGCAGGGGTCAAGAATCTTTTCAAAACAAGATTTGAGATAGGGGTATTATTAATTGAAGATCAAGGAAGAAGATATTTCTATAACATCTTTAAATTCTTGGTACAGTTACTTTGAATTTGTGGTGATGCCCTTCGGACTGAGCAATGCGCTAGCTATATTGATAGATTTAATGCATCGAATTTTTAGACTTTATCTAGACCAGTTCGTAGTCATCTTCATCGATGACATTTTGGTAAGCACTTGCACTTAGTTCTTAAAACTCTGAAGAAGCATCAATTATATGCCAAATTTAGCAAGCGTGAGTTTTAGATAGAATAAGTCGCATTTTTAGGACATGTCATATCTCAAGATGGGATAGTGGTTAATCCCTCTAAGATAGAGGTAATAGTCAATTGGAAAAGACCCAAAATTATAACGGAGACTAATAATTTCTTGCGACTTGCTAGCTATTATCGAAGATTTGTACAAAAATTTTCTAAAATAGCTAATGCATTGACTAAATTAACCCATAAAGATTAGCCATTTGACTGGAGTGATGAATGCGAGCAAAGTTTCCAAGAATTGAAGAATAGATTGATCGCTACTCCAATTTTGGCTCTTCTAGAAGGATTGAAAGGATTTATCATGTATACTAATGCTTCTAAAGAAGGTCTTGTATGTGTGTTGATGTAGAAAGGGCGAATTATTGCCTATGATTCTAGAAAACTAAAATCACATAAAGAGAATTACCCAACTCATGATTTGGAGTTGGTTGCAATAATTTTTGCCCTGACTAAATAAAGGTATTATCTTTATGGAGCTACATTTAAGGTATACATTGATCATAAGACCCTTAAGTATTTACACTCTCAAAAGGATTTGAATATGCGACAACGAAGATGGATGGAGTTTTTTGAGGACTACGACTTCTATATCATCTACCACCTGAGAAAGACGAATGTGGTGGCAGATGCACTGAGTCAAAAGGCTGAAATAGCCCACATACTAAAAAGAGAAGCACTAGAAAGTCTAAGAGTAGATGTGGTAATCAGAATGAAACAATGAGGTTGGATTGCAAGAGTGAGAGTGCAACCTAAATTATACAAGAAAATTCGAAAAGCTCAAGATCGAGGTGAATGGATATTAAAATAAAAGGGGATGCTTGAAAATTATAAAGAATCTGAATTCAGCCACGATAATCAATGTGTCCTCCTATTTTGTAAAAGGGTATGTGTGTCGGAAATGATGAAAAAAAGATTGCTAAATAAGGCACACAAAACGAGATATACAATACATTTAAGGGGCACTAAGATATACCAAGGTCTTAAGTAACAATTCTGGTGGCATGGTATGAAGAGAGACATTGCGGACTATGTACAGAAGTGTTTGACTTGTCAACTAGTAAAAGTAGAACATCGATGACCGTCAAGCTTGTTATAACTGCTTCCTATTACAAGCGCTATCACCCATTGCCATTGCATTTTAGCTTAATTTTGCCATCTCTGTCACCTGAAATCTCAATCAAATCCCACCATCTTCATCCTCGAGTTGAGATCTTCCAAACCCACTGCTAAGATTTTAGTTTTTGTCGTCGGTGGCACTATGCTACCAAGCTCCGCTACGACAATAACTTTCAGCCCGATTTTTGGTCACTATGCTAGGTGGTTTAGGGAGAAAATTACACAGTTGTGTTAATTATGAAGAGAGGAACAACTTGATATATAATTTTAAGGTTTTTGGTGGTTAAAGATGTATGCGTAAGAGATAGGTGAGGATTGATGTGTGAGGAAGACAAATGGGGAAAAAGAAGTTGACAAAGACTTTTAAATGTGATTTTTTTGAAGATAACAATTTTTACCCCAAAACTTAAGTTAGATTTATAGTTAGATTCCCCAACACTTCAAAGCTTCACTTTTTGACCTCAATCATAGTTAGTACCCTATTTCAACCCATTTGACCCAAAATAATCCTATTTTGACCTACAAAGTTTTTAAAATGTTGCTTAATTAAGTTTTCTTATTTTTTTTTCAAATTAACCCCAAAACTTTATGAAATAACTAAAATAATCCAAAATTTCATAAAATAAGGTAATGTGCAAATTATATGATTCATGATATATTTAGGGGTGTTACACCATGACCAACTAGTGGCTAGCTGCAGATCGACCATGGTCGGTTGTTGGCTGCTAGCTATTTTCCATAGCCAGCATCTAGCCATGGCTAGGCGGCTACGGGCCATGGTCGGCAGTGCGAGGATGCATAGGTGGGTTATATATGTATATATTCATATGATATTTATTTTATATATATTTCTATATTGATATTAGATATATATATATATATATGTTTATATGATATTTATATTGATATATAAAATTTTTAATTTTTTATGAGGATTTTGTGTTATATATTTTTAAATTTTTTTATATTTTTAAAAACTTTTTTAATGAAGGTTGATTGGGCATTTCAAATTTTGTGGAATTTTTATAAATAAATAAAAAATTTTGGGCTATTGGGTAATTAATTTTTTTTTAATTTAATGGTTTTGCCCAAACACTAACAGAAGTTGAGGTGCTATCCCAAATGTGTTAAAAATTTAGAGTTTTGGTCCTATAAGTGTGAACCTAAGTACTAAAAGGGCAAATCCCCCCATCCGATGGGACAAAAAATGTAATTATTCCATTATAACCAAACACTATGTTAGCAAAAAAAAGAAAAGTATGGGCTTCATTGAAATGGTAATAATTTTATTTGGCTAGTTGCAATTTACTCCCCCATGACTTGTGAAATAGGTGTCAAATCCTCATGTGAAATATATATATATATATATATATAGATATAAAATAACTTCCTTATGTTTTATAAAACCACACAAATAGCCCCCCTCCACAACATAATTTTAATATAAAAAGGCCAATTTACCCTTAAACATTTTGCATATTTACAATTCAATTTAAATAATTTTTTATTATCATATTTTTGTTTTTCATTCTTTTCTTTTCTTTTTATTCTCATTTCTCCGTTTTTCCATTATTTCATATATTTTTCATTTTATACATACATATATATATATATTTAAATTTATCTACAAAATTCTAAATAATTTTTATTTTTATCTTTTTTTCTCAACTATTCATACATGTATACTAATTTTTTCAATTTATACTTATTCACATATATATAATATACATATATATAATTTACATATATAAATTTATCAATAAAATTTAAGTTAATTTTATTTTTATCTATTTTTTTCTATTTATTCATTCAGAATCCAATGATATTTTATGTTTATAAAAATATATATAATATAATTTTTTATTCATACTTATATACATCTATAGTATATATATGCATATATACACTACAAGAAAATAGGTTAATTAAGGTATATATTTTGCGACGATTTGTCTCAATTGTCATAAAATATTAATTTGATGGTGGTTAAGCGGATATTTATCCAAACTGCTGCTGAATTAGCCATTTAGCAGTGGTTTCAAAAAATTTCAGCGGAATTCATAATAAATGGCAGTGGTTAGTGTAACCACCACTAAATGAATAACTTCGCGTCGATTTTTCTAAACCGCCGCAATTAATAATATTTTTTATATTATTATTAGATTGCCCTTTGTTTACTTACTTTAAAGAGTTTTGTCCATAATATTTTAATATATATATTTAATGCCAATTATTTTTGATAAATAAATAAGCCAAACCAAGCTCAATAAGTATAAGTATCTATGCATAGATTTATCTTAACTAATATTAGTTGTAGCCAAGTTTGCAAGTGCCTTGTTATAGCTGCGGGTAGACGGGGGTTTGAGTCCTGCTTGTAGCAGATTTTGAGTTTCCATTTCCAACAGCTTAATTGGCCAAGGTCCAATGTGCATTGGTCTTTCCAACCTAAAAATCATTGAGCCTAGTGTTCTTCAACCCATCTGCAGGTGGCCCATTGTGCCATTGCCTAACATGCCTAGGTCCACTATGTCTTGGCCCATCAAATCAAGCCTTGAGATTGGGCTTCGGCTAATTAGAGTGGCCCATGGAGAAGATGACCCAATTAATGTTCGGCCTACCTGCCAGTAGCCCAACACTAGAGATATTGCTACCCTAAAGCCTAGCTCGTGAGGATGTCTCCAACCTATCTCCCTGGTCAAAGTACCAAACTATTAGTTATCTATTTCATTAGTAACGAAATGCTTATTTTTAATTAAAATATTATTTAACTATTTGTAACCAAATATTTTGTTACATAAACAAGTAGTAACTATACTTAACTAAATAAATAATATTATTATATTATGCATTGGTAACAAAAATATACAATGCAACAAAATTGTCAATATTATAGTAACTGAATATTTTGTTATGCTATAAAAATTTATTGTAACTAATACAAATTTTTGTTACTAATATCATATTTTTGGTAACATGTTTTGTTGCCATTAGGTAATCATTTGTAATGAACCAAAATGTTTGTTGCAAATACTTTTAGCAATAGGCTTTAACACGTGAAACTTTGGTAACCAAAATTTCATTACCAATTACATAACATAACAAATTTAAGTGTTAACATAACGAAATTCTTTGTTACTAAAAGTGTAATTTGTTGCAGTGCGTCCTATGGAACGCCACAGGTCAGGTTGGGCCTGGGACTAGGTCCAAGAAGACAACTGAGTAGTATTGACCGATGATGGGTGGTCTCACAGCTAGTACCCACTTAAGATGTTGACTTGTAGGTAGTTGGTGGTTGGTTGCCTGTGAGCGGCGGGATCTAGCATATGACTAGCTATGCCACAAGTTTACCGAGCCGAGTGCTTGGATAAAATGGAGTAATAAGGGGAATTTGTTATGTTCATTGTAATCGGTGTCACCATTTATTACTATATATGCTCTATTCTAGGAGCAATAAGGATAGAGTTGCCAACATGTTAAATTTGATATTATTTGTGCTATGTTACATCATTACTTCAATTTGTAAAGTCATGTTGGTTGTTAAATCTGTTTATCAATTGCTGCACTTTAAATAGTTTATCCTTGACTATTGTCATATTTCCCTCTCATTGAGTCCTTAGAACTTATCCCCTTTCATTATCTTTTATTCTCTTTTGAGGCAAGAATGGATAAAAATGAGGGCTTGAGGCTTGCCTGAGGAAAGACATGTTTTGTAATATATTAGGTGCTATGATTGTATATATAGATTACACCAAATTGAGATCCTAAGACTTCGGAATATTATGTGAATGTTTAAGTTGGTCTAAGGACTTTTGGTAGTACATATTGTGCACTTTAAATGATCTTTTAGGTTTAGTATTGAACTGCCACTTTGAAACTTTGTTAAATTTTGGTTCCCTTAGTTATCTTCTTAATCACATTTTAAGTTTGAATTGGAGGCATCTCAGCTTAGGAATCATCTCTAGCTAGGGCACCACATCCCATGTTTAATGTTACGTGTTACAAATGAGGTTGATATGCGTATTATAATACTTTTTAATAAACTATACAATGGCAATTGATTCACTTGAATTTTTGTTAGATTTATAGGCATTTGCCATGTTATTTAAGTGAGCAAATATAGCCACTTTGGAGGAAGGAAAGAAATTATTGGTGGGGCTTTTCCTTTATGCATTCAATTTTCAACAACTTTCACTTGGAACGATTCAATTTCTTGTATATGAACATTTAGGTGTGTTGTTCAATTACATCAATACTTACGTGAGTTGTTCAGATGTTTTTAGCATAGATTATTAATTCAAGATATGGACTTCAAGATTATTAGTACTTGGTATAGACTAAAAAGGTACACACATACGAAGCAAATGACTTGTTATTTATTTTTTTATATTTTTTTATTCTATAAATTATTTTCTATTTATATCTTATTGAAACGTTTATGGAATAGACAATTAAAAAATAAAAAAATAAATTACCATTTGAAGTTGTAAAATATGTTGGGCCTCTAACATGGTTTAAGAACAATTCAAGATAATCTATTTCTTCTTTCATGGGATTTGCACTATGTACATAACCTATTACATTTTTAGCTTCCTTCCATTTCAATGTCTACATTGTTTGTTCCAATTAAATATAGTATTTTACCAATGTCTATATTGTTTGAACGCCTAATAAAAGATGTTGAAAAGTAATTCTTTTTCCTAACTACCCTCGTCTCTCCTTTTAAGGTGATATCCATAATCTTTTATTGTAATTTAGATATTGAATTTGGTAGGTCATAATGATTATAATCAATCTTGTAGTTTTCAGTTTTATGTTATTAAGTTGAAGAACCTATAGAAATTTTCCCTCGAAGAAATTGCTATAGGATCAATAGCAAAAGCTTGATCTTTATATAAATAAATTATAATATGCAAATATGAAAAATTTCATATGAAAAAGTTTTAAAATCTTGATAATAAGGAATAGACAAATATATATTCATATTAGTTTAAAACCTTAATTTTTAAATTGTATAAGTGATTCATAGATTGTTTTTCACATTAGCCAAAATTTGTATATTGCTAACAAAATGAAAACATGTATCTCTTCCCAATATAAGAGTAATAAATAATAGAATAAACTATAAAATAAGGCATAAACCTAGTTACTAGTAGTGGCAAATGGGTGGGTTGGGTTGTGTAATACCCCTAGAATTCGGCATTTTTGAGAAATAAGGATCTAGAATTTCAGATATTGATTGATTGAATTTTAGGACTTAGGAAATAAAGATAAAGGACTTGATTGTAAAAATTTTGAAAGTATTGGGGTTAAATTTTAATTAGGCAAGACTTAATTGGATGACATTTTCAAATGTTTGGGGTTGCAAGGTATTTATTCTTGGTCAAAGGGGTCAAAGTCTTGCACTAACCTTTTTTGGGGTGGAATTGAAGTGTTGCAACTTTCTGAAGTGCCAAATTGAAGAATAATGTAAAGATTTGGGGCCCATCTCTAATTTGGAAAAGTTGAATTTTATAAAAGTCAAAATTTCACCTTCCTTCCCCATTTTCTTTCATCTTCTTCATTGAGAACCTTTTCTCCACCCTCTGTGATCTCTCCAACCATGGCTATTCTTAGCTATCTACTCCATTTATCTTCATCCCCATACCCTCAGCATCACAATCATACCTCATACACACTCAAACACCATTGGTTCACCGAAAAGCTTAAAGGCTAAGGTTTATCATGATACAGGTTGGTGGATGATGGTGAAGTAGGCCTGAACTTAGTCTTTGGGTGCTGTTTCTGGCGGTGTTCAGCTTGGGGAAGTTGCTGGTTACTATACATGGAGAAACGACATAGTGGTGACAACAAAAATCTAATGAACAGAGGTGGCGGCGTGAGATGGTGTAGCATGTTTGGAGCTTCAATTGAGGGTTTTCCCCACGACAGAACTTGAATCCAATTGTATATTTGGGCTGCTGGAGCTGAAAGCATTCTCTGGGTAGTGATGTTGAGATTTTCCCACGGTGGTGGTGTGGCAGCTATCCGAGAATAGTTTCTTTCTCTCATCATAGTGATTGCGGTGGTGCTTTCGGTTTGTGAATTCGGGACCTCGGTAGCAAATTCGTGGGTAAATGGGAGTTAGATGATATATGTTTATATATATGTATATACATGCGATGTGTTGTTTTTTCTATTGGACCTTATAACATGCCAAGGATGAGGAATTATAAAAGATTGATGTATATCTCCATGCATGGACTATAGTGTAATTAGTGGGCCCAAATTTGTATTATTTTATATAATGTTAGGATTAATTGAGATAATAAAGCAATTTAACTTTAATTTATGAAATTAGAACTTGTGATATGATAATTGGATGATTTGAGATGATATAGGACTGAAACTCGATGTATGCATGCATTAGTATGAGTTTAGTAAAATTGTATATTTTTTTATAAAGATTATAGGAAATTATCAAGAATTGTAATAAGAAAACTCTAATTCTATGGATTTGAGATTTAAGTATCAAGAATTAGGTTAATTAAGATAATTGGACTATTATTGATGCTTCGGGATGATGATATGAGGATAATATGTAAATAGGAACTGAATTATACTTCTTTAATATAATTGAGGTAAATCTTATGACTATTTCTATATTACTGACTTAATTAACAAATTTGTATTGATAGCACTGCTTATGCCCCATAACTATTATGTTAAGTGGGTAATTAGTGGTTTGGGAATTTTAATTAGTATTCTAGTAAGAATTAAGATTGAATGTGGATTTAACTGTAAATATACATTTTTGGTTAGGTGACGCAAAAGTAGGTCCCACAGACTAGTAAATTATAGATTGTGGTAGCTTTTTCTAAAACTGCAGAGGTGAGGGTTCGCCGTTCTGGCCTTGCTATACCTATTTGTTCTTGTGGCATAACCTCTGTAAGGGCTAACTTGCTTGAATGTACATACTCATAAATGCTTGAATTGTACTTGTTTGTTTATTGAGATCTGTATTTGATTGTGTACTTGTTCATAATCAGTTATTTAACTTGTATACCCCTATAAGGGTTAGTATTTGTTTTCACTCTATTAAGTTAGTTCTTGTTCATTCTAGCATCCAGAACTTCTGAATGTTAACTATTTTGTACTTGTGCTCATTGGGTACTTGTTATTGTCTTGTTAATTATCTCAATTAGCACTTGTTATCGTTTTACACTTGCTCCTATTTGTTGGTTACTTGATTATCTTTAATCTATCCATTTTTTCATCTACTACTATTTGTGATTGTCATACGGGAGTAAGGGGATATTAATCTTTATCGTGTGTATAGGATAAGCCATAAGCTCTAAACTCTCAAATAAGTAATGAGACATTAATCCCTATTGTGTAGATAGGATAAGTCGTAAGCTTTAGAACTCTTGGACTAAGTAATGGGACATTAATCCCTAATGTGTGCATAAGATAAGCCGTAAGCCCTAGACTCTCGAATAAGTAACGGGACGTTAATCTTTGCTGTGTGGATGGGATAAGCCATAAGCCCTACAAGTTTACTGTAAGCCTGGAACTAATGATGGGGTGAATCAGATTAGTTTGTTCTGTTTTGATCTGTATTTTGACTATAGTCTAATTATTTGTACCCTACACATGGAGCAACAAGGGTAGTGAAGTCTTTTGGTCTAGAATAGGCCGTTGTCCAAGTTGAATGAGTTATCTATATTTTTTTTTGAACTGATTCAGTTGAGATGGACCATTTCTCATGAATGGATTTGGTTGAGACGATCTCGAGCCATTCGAGCCAACAGTCACAATCCCTGGGCAAGTACTTACCAATAGTTTTGAACTTGTTAATACCTGCGATTGTTCTTGACTTTTTATAATTGATCTATTTGTAAACTGAGACTAGATTTCCTGTATTCGATCTATTCTTATTCTTACAATTAATTGATGATTTATCAGGTTGATTTTTACCCAATAGATCCCTATTGTTCTTTATTTTGTATATCCCTCACTAAGTCTTTTGGACTTACCCCTTATTTCTTTTATATTTTCTCAGGCAGGACTGAATGATATGCTTGGACTTCTGGTCGGATCAGTGAGTATAATTTTGTATTAGAATACCTATGTGTATTTGCTAAAGGGCATACTTGAGCATATTTTTGTAACCCTAAAGATGTTGTGATATGTTAGGTCTGAATTTAACATCTGCAGGGTGTATATATTATGTTGAACGTTTTGGAACTACTCATGGCATGTACTTAGTACTTATGTGGTATGTTATATGATCACTAAAGCTTGTATATTATGTTTTGTGGAAGCTGATTAAGTTGAGGTATGTTTATTGTCTTTGAGAACTCTGGTTAAGGTATGCTCAAGTTTGAAATCCGTTGCTTTTTCTGATAAGATTGAAATATTTTTTGATGGGCTTATGGCTTATTTATTGTTTTTACATTAAGACTACATTCAATGGTGCCTCAGCTAGGGATCATCTTGAGAGGGGATGCTTTAGAACTAGTATTAGAGTTTAGGTCTGTTGTTGACCTAGGCATTTGGTTATCATTAAGAATTGTGACTGATCTTTTATTTGCATTGGTTTAAGTTTAAAATTTTGGGTACATTATGTATTGGGAAGTTCTTATGTAATTCAAGGAATTTAAGATGAATTTGATCGATTGATGTTAGTGAGATGTGTTTGGGTACTACAAGATGTCCATAAAACTTTATCGAATGTCATAGGGTGATTAGACTTGCATGTCTATAAGTTTAGTTTAATTTTATCTAACGTTTCTCCTTCTTTCATTTTTAGAAGCTTAGAGGAGTTGGTAGAAGTGATGGCATCGCAAGGAAGTTCTAGTATTCCTATTCTGCCTAGAGCTAGTCAATGGGAGAATAACCAACAATTACCAAAACAAAGGGCACCTGCTTATCTACAAGTCACAGAAAAAGAAGAGGTTTTGCAAACTACTTTTGTGGGCCATCCAGTGGACCCTATGTACCAAAGGGAACTGGCATTTAGGCCGTAGGCTCAACACTCAAGTAGTGGAACAAGAGATGTTAATGAGATGACTGAAAATTGAGCATTAGAATAGTTCTTCATTTTAATCCCCCTAAGTTCTTAGGAGGCCCTAATGATAGAAAAGCTAAAGAATAGATTGAGAATTTAGAGAATATTTTTGAGACACCTCGCTATTAAGATGATTAGAAGGTTCAATTTGCTATATTCCATCTAGGAGCTTCCGCCTGAAGTTGGTAGAAGGTGATTAACCGAAGGTGGATGGCTAAAGGAACACAATGGACTTGGGAAAATTTCACATGAGACTTTATGAATAAGTATGTGCTAGAGGTGGTGAAGCACGCAAGGGAGATAGAGTTTATAGACTTTGTTCAGGGGGTCCAGTCTGTTCGTCAGTATGAGGCTACTTTTAGTTGACTGATACAATATGCTCTCTACATACAAGATGATAAAGGTCGATAGGCTCAACAATGTATGCAAGGGTTATAGCTAGAATTGAGAAGGGAATTGGCCACTTGTGATCTGATGTACTTCAACCAAGCAGTGAGTAAGGCACTGCAACTTAAGTTGGAACTACATAAGACCAAAAAAATTCAGGATAAAAGTCTAAAGGGAAAGATGCACTTCGGTGGATAGGATAGTGCTAAAAAAAATAGCTAAAGCTTCTGGTAGGAAGCACTACCCAACAAGCCCCTCATTCTAGAGAAAAGGTGAATGTGACTCAAGAGATAGTGCCTAAACAATGTGAATTCCATGGGGGATTTAGCTATGATGAGTCTAGCTGCTGGAGAAAATAGAACAGATGTGTAAGTTGCACTAGCAACGAGCACTTGATTTTCCCAAACAAAGAGGCTCTATCCCTGTAGAAAAGGGAAAACATGTGGCAGGAAGTAATGGGAGACCGAATGTACGAGCTCGTACCTATGCCTTGATAGAAGAAAAAGCATCAAATCCTAACAAAATAAAATAATGTATGGTTTCTATATTTGAAATCTATCATAATGCCTTATATGATCTTGGCGTTTACATTCTTTCATAAATGTTGCATTTCCTTGAACTAAATATACAACTTGAGGTTAAGGTATATTACATACAAGTGGTAGTTGAATACTTGGGAGTAGTTCCAAAAAAGGTGAACGCATTACCCCCTACCTTGTGTAGAAGTATTATTAACCTTCGAAGGGACCTAAATCTTTCAATGCTAGAGTTAGAAAGGAGTCCTATTGGCTGAAGACTAGAAACAACCACATAAAGCACTTACACATAGTTCTCAAAACCATGAGAAAGCATCTATTGTATGCTAAATTTAGCAAATGTAGACCTTGAACAAAAAAGGTGGCTACTCTTAGGTATATCATATCCCAAGATAGTGTAGAGATTGATTCCTTTAATATAGAGGTTGTAGTCAATGAGAAGAGACCGGCAAACATGATAAAAGTTGTAGTTTTCTGTGTCTTGTTAGCTATTACCAAGATTGTGAAAAACATTTCTAAAATAGCTGACATGTTGATCAAATTTTCAATCAACCATTTGACTGAAAAGAAGATCTAAACATGAGACAGCGTGATGGATAGAAATACTAGTAGACTGCAATTTTTCACTTATCTATTACCTAACAAAGTGAAAGTAGTGCCTAATGCCTTGAGTTGATGGTTGTAATCGCTCACTTGCTAGAAGTAGAAGTATAAAGAAGCTTATGAATGGGTGATGTGTTGAAAGATAATACAGCAAGTAAGATTGCAGAGATAAGTGTAGTCCAAATTACGAGGTGAAATATGATAGACTGAAGTTAATGATATTTGAATAATGAAGTAGAAGAAAAAGTTGGAGATTTCGGAGAGTCTGAGTTCTATGCCAATGTTCAAGGTATTATTCTATTCCATAAGAAGATATGAGTGTTAGAAGAAAAATTACTAGATAAGGCACCCAAGTCAACATATATGATGCATCTGAGAAGCACGAAGATGTACCAAAACTTGGAAAGCAATCCTGGTATAATATAATAAAGAAGGAAGGTAGATTAACTAGCTAAATTTGCTTATCTTTTGCTAGTTGGAATAGTACTCAGATGAGAATTTGGGGACCAGATTATCTTAAGAAGGAGAATCTGTAACACCCTTGGAATTCATTATTTTTGAGAAATAAGGATCTAGAATTTAAGATATTGATTGATCAAATTTTAAGGCTTAGAAAACAAAGATAAAGGACTAGTTTGCAAAAATTTTAAAAGTATTGAGGTCAAATTTTAATTAGGCAAGATTCAATTGGATGACATTTTCAAAGGTTTGGGGTTGCATGGTATTTATTCTTAGTTAAAGGGGTTAAAGTCATGCACTAACTATTCTTGGGGTGAATTGAAGTGTTGCAATTTTCTAAAGGGCCAAATTGAAGAATAATGTAAATATTTTGGGTCCAATCTCTAATTTCTAAAAGTTGAATTTTATAAAAGTCAAAATTTCACTTTCCTTCCACATTTTCTTTCTTCTTCTTCACCAAGAACCTTTCCTTCTCTTTCTACGATCACTTCGGCCATGACCATTCTTAGCTATACACTTCATTTATCTATATCCCCAGACCTTCAATATCACAACTATACCTCATACACACTCAAACACCATTGGTTCACCAAAAATCTTAAAGATCGAGGTTCACCACAACAGAGATTGGCGAATGACTGTGGAAAAGGGCTGAACTCAGTCTCTAGGCACTGTTTTAGTAGTGTTCTGCTTGGGGAAGTTGTTGGTAATCGTGTTTGGAGGTGAGATGCAGCGAAGATGGCAAAAATCTCGTGAATGGAGGTGACGGTGTGAGATAGTGCAACCTCTTTAGAACTTAAATCCAATTAGATATTTGGGCTGCAAGAACTGAAAAGATTCTCTAGGTGGTAGTGTTCAGATTTTTCGGCGGGGTAGGATGGTGACAGTCCAAGAATAATTTTTTTCTCTCATCGTAGTGATTGCTGTGGTACTTTCAATTTGTGATTTAGGGCCTCAATAGCAGATTCTTGGGTAAAAGATCGTTAGATGATATATGTTTATATATATGCATTCGATGTGCTGTAATTTCAATTGGACCTTATAATATACCAAGGATGAGGATTTGTATAAGATTGATATATATCCATGCATGGACTGTAGTGTAATTAGTGGGCCTGATTATGTATTATTTTATGTAATGTTAGGATTAATTGAGATAATTAAGCAATTTAACTATGATTTATGAAATTATAACTTGTCATATGATAATTGGGTGATTTAAGGTGATATGAGGCCAAAATTCAGTGCATGCATGTGCCAGTATGAGTTTAGTAAAATTGAATGGTATTATTTTATGAAGATTATGGGAAATTATTGAGTACTGTAATAAGAAAAACCTAATTCTATGGATTTGAGATTTAAGTGGCAAGAATTAGGTTAATTGAGATAATTGGACTATTATTGATTCTTTGGGATGATGATATGAGAATAATATTTAAATAGGAACTGGATTATACTTTAATAAAACTGAGGTGAATCCCATAACTATTTTAGTGGCTTAATTAGCAAATTTGTATTGATAGCATTGCTTGAGCCCAATAACTATTATGTTAAGTAGGTAATAAGACGTTTTGGAATCTTAATAAGTATACTAGTAAGAATTAAGGTTGAATATGGGTATAACTGTAAATACAATCTTTGGTTAGGTGATGGAGAAATAGGTCCCACAGACCAGTAGACAGCAAATTGTGGTAGCTTTTTTTGATATTGCAGTGGTGAGGGTCTGCTATTTTGGCCTAGCTATACCTATTTTTTTTGTGGCATAACCCCTATGACTTGCTTGAGTGTACCTACTCATAAATGCTTGAATTGTACTTGCTTATTTACGGAGATCAGTAGTTGATTGTGTACTTGTTCATAATCGATTATTTAACTTATATACCCCCATGAGGGTTAGTACTTATTTTCACTATGTTGAGTTAGTTCTTGTTTATTCTGTTGTCCAGAATGTTCGACTGTTATTTGTGTTGTACTTGTTCCCATTTAGTACTTGTTATTGTCCTGTTAATTGTCTTGACTGGTACTTGTTATCGCTCTGTACTTGCTCCCATCTTTTAGTTATTTGATTGTTAGTTAGCCATTCATTTTGTTATCTATTATGGTTTGTGATTGTTATATGGAAATAAGAGGATGTTAATCTCTACTGTGTTCATAGGATAAGTCGTAAGCCTTAAACTCTCAAATAAGTAATGAGACGTTAATCCCTATTGTATGCATGGGATAAGCTATTAGCCCATGAGACTTGGTTGAGTAATGGGACGTTAATTCTTATTATGTGCATAGGATAAGCCGTAAGCCCAAAACTAATGATAGGGTGAATCTAATAAGTATATTTTATTTTGATTCGTATTTTGGCTGCAGTTTGATTTTTTGGAACCCTATTCATGGAGCAACAAGAGTAGTGAAGTTTCTTGGTCTAGTTAGGCTATTGTTTAGGTCAAATGAGTCATTTGTATTTCCTCCCAAACTAATTATATTGAGATGAACCATTCTTCCCAAATAGATTCGGTTGAGACAATCCCAAGCTATTTGAGCCGACAGTCACAACCCCTGAGCTAGTACCTATCGATGACTTTGCACTTGTTGATACCTGTGATTGTTCTTGACTGTCTATAATTGATCCATTTGTAAACTGAGACTTGATTGCCTATATTCGATCTATTCATGTTCTTACCATTAATTGATGATTTGTTGGGTTCATTTTTACCCAACAGATCCCTATTGTTCTTTATTTTGAATATCTCTCACTAAGTCCTTTAGACTTATTGTCCGTTTCTTTTATATTTTCTCAGATAGGATCAAATGACAAGCTTGGACTTATGGTTGGACTGGCAAGTATAATTTTGTATTAGAATTACTGTGTATTTGCTAGTGGGCATACTTGGGCACGTTTTTGTAACCCTAGAGATGTTGTGATGTGTGAGGTTTGAATTTAATATCTGCAAGGTGTATATATTATGTTGAACATTTTGGAACTACTAATGGCATGTACTTAGTATTTATGTGGTATGTTATGGGATCAGCACAGCTTATATATTGTGTTTTGTGGAAGTTGATTAAGTTGAGGTATACCAGTTGTCTTTGATAACTCTAGTTAAGGTATGCTTAAGTTTGCAATCTGCTACTAGTTTTGGTAAGCTTGAAATGTGTTTCAATGGGCTTATTGCTTGTTTTTTAGTTTTGAATTAAGACTGAATTGAATGGCACTTCAGTTTGGAATCATCTCGAGAAGGGGTAATATAGGTTGGTTTTTGGTTGGATTATTATGGATTAGATTCAAAAAAAGTTGGGCTAAAAAATGGGTTTATATTTATGGGTTGAAAATTCGTTGGGTTGAAAATGGGTTGTATTGGATTTTGTTGGGTCTAATACGAGAAAAAAAAATGTGAACTTTTTATTAAATACATTGTTATATTATTTTATTAAACTATAATCTTTTTATTTTTATTTAACATATATTAATTAATTATTATCAAATCCTTGTTAATCACATAAAATCAAATCAAATTGTGTAAACGTATAATTTACTTATTATTTTATAATATTTACATTTTTCCTTTGAATACAAAATAACAATCTTGCTTAATGTATAAAACATAACTATTTAAAATATTTTAAATTTTTAGTACAAAATGTTACATCGTACCCAACAAAATGTTTACTATACTAGTTGTGTTTGTTTAGAATTTTTTACTTTTTATATTTAGTTAGTATTTACAAAAGTACTACTTATTTTATTTTTAATTTTTTTAAATCTAATCCATTATTGTTTATCACAACTATTAAATTTAAATTCGACTCGATATAAAAGTATCACTATCAATTTAAAACAATTAAAATATGCATTTATCTTGAAATATATGTCATTTTAAGAATAAAAAATATAAACTATTTAAATTTAAATTCTTATATCTACCTAAATCATTTTTTTTAAATGAAATACTCAAAAAATATTGAAATATAGTTAATTTTTTAATTTTTGAAAATATTATAACTGAAAATAAAAATAAAGTCGAGGCAACTGCGCTCTCTCAATGCTGGCCAGCAGGCCTCCCATTTGACTCATCTTGAAACATGGACCAAAGAGTCTAACATGTGTACGAGTCAATGGGCTAGTAAACTCGTAAGGCGTAAGGAAGCTGACCGTCACGAACCCCCTTTCTTCATGTGGAGGCAAAGAAAATGAAATGGACGGCTACAGTCTATCCTCTCATATGCTACCACTACATAATAAATTTGCTATGTTTACATATTTAAATTTTGGTAGTTTGTAAAAATTAAAAAAAGAAAAAGGATTTTTTTTATTTATTATCATATTTCAAGGTTGAAAATAATTTGGGGGCTATAAAATTAACTAGCTAAAAATTTTTATAAAAAAATGGAGTTTATAAACCAAATAATGATATTATCAATTTTTAGATCATAATCTCAAGTAAAAAGTTATTTGATTAATTCATCCGAATTAAGTTAATAAATTAATATTTTAAAATTAAATGAGGTGGAGAACTAGTAAATGATTAATCGGTGATATATAATTTATCTAATTTTCAATTTATTATTTTTTTTCACTTTTAAAGTGTTATAGGAATGAAAATAAAGTGGGGTATGGCCTTGAGAGAATGAGAGAATGCGAGAAAGGAAGGATGATTTTGGAGCTGAAATTGAGTTGAATTATTTAAAAACTATATTCAACCCATTTTAAATTCATTTCAACCCAATCCATATTCAACCCACTAAAGTCCAACCTAAACTGAATTGGGTTGGAACCATGGGTTTGGACCCAATTTGCCGCCCCTACTATTTACCGTTCTCCCACAATGATTGCATTGTTTATAATAGTTAGCTAGATAGATCATTTTTCCAAATTGCATCATTAGATGTTTTGGTACTCCTTTTTTTAACATTCAGTAGTCATGCTTTATCACCTCCTTTGGGAAAAAATGGATATTTTAGTAGGTTGTAACATTCATAATAATATGTTATTCTATGTCATGATCTAAACGTGCATGGACAATGATATCTTGTTTCATTGAGATATTATGGTTATTTCTTCGACCAAAATTACAACAACTTGAAAAACATCTGGAGAATTATAAATTAAATTAGTCTAGTTTTATGTTTTTTAAGATATGTAGTTGAATATCATTCATTAAAAGGCCATTATTTAACCCTCTAAAGTTTTTTTGCATATGAATTCATCTTCATAAATTTTATAGGCTTCATAATTGCTTCTAATAAATTTGCTTTTTTAACTATTTGCTTATTCTTAATCTCATTCTCTTTTTGGCAAAATACAACTAAAATGTACCATATGCCTATTTTTGTTTGGAAATTAATCTTGAAAGATCATATGATATACTATGCTCTGTATTTAAAAAGTATAACTTCATCCTTGTACGTGCAAATTCTTTATCTAATTTCACTTCATATGAAGTAAAAGAAAATATGCAGTTCAAGATTCAAATATTTTTTTGAAGGTCCATAACCTCTTTTGATAGAGAAGTAAACAACTTATGTAATTCATATGACATTTAAACCAAAAACAAGTTTAATTTTTTCTATTGCCATGATGAAATGTTCGAGGCACTTTTAAATTTTAGGGCATTGCAATGGATGTAATTAAGTACCCTACTTAATTCATGAGTTTTCGAGTGCACAGGATTGTAAATTCTCAAGCCTAATAAAAAAATGAGATTAAAATTTAAAATTTTTCCATATGACAATATTTGCCCGTATATATGATACTTATTGAAATTTCATAGAGTACATATTTATTCTAAAAAGTCCAACTATTAACTCTTACTCTATTCTTGGACAAAATTACCTTAAATATCTCATATTAGAAATTTTTTTATTTATCAACATTAATTCTCTTTAACTGTATTTGTAATAAAAATTAGAAAATTGTTTTTTGAAGTTTAAAAAAACTTGAATCTTTTTGTTTAGTTCATTTGATTTGAGAATTTCTAAATATTTCTATTATTATATTTATATATATATATTTAAAAATTAAAAAAAATATATTTCTTCAAAACTTTAGTTTATTAAATTTAAAATTATCATTGAAAGAAATCAACTCAAAAAATTAAAGAAAATATTTTATTAAAAACATTAATTCATTAAGTTTCTAAATTTAATAAGTTAAGGATAATTTAAAGAATTTAATAAATTAAGGAAGATTGAGTCAAAAAAATTGGTTGTTGAGTCTTTTGGAGTAAAAAGTTGATGGAATAGGCATTTAGGTATGAAAATTATTTTAATAAACCTTTTAGATATAAAAATATATTTTAAGGAGTTTTTAGTAATTTTCCTTAATATTTTCATTTAGATGAAGAAAATCACATTCCCCAAATCATGGGCATTAATCATGGAGATGTCATTTTCCTTCAATACTTCCTCTCGCCCCCCTCTCCCCCTATATGCACTGTTCTTAGCATATGATACCACTATATATACATATATACATATATCCCTCCATCCTGTAATATAATTCACACATGGTAAATGTAGCTGGTTTTAGGGTTTTTGTTGTTCAAATGTCAATTTTACCACTGACCATCAACCGTTGTATGTATTGAATAAAAATGACAACTTAATTAATTACTTCTATCTATAAAAAAATATAAAATATATAAATATATTTATATACATTCATACATACATACATACATATGTATACATTTATTAAATATATGGTTAATATAGATATATTTATATATAATTACATTTATATGTTGTCAAATATATATATGTATACTTATATGTATAACCCCACACCCCTCACCCTCAACACACCCAACCCATCCTCACCCCTTGAGCGGCAGCCATGGCTACCCCTGTGAACGGAGCCATGGCTTCCTATGTGAGGGCCAGCAGTAGTTGCCACTTGCGGGAGGCCGCCCCTACTAGTGGCGGTCTCTGCCAACAGCGACTAAGCAAGCGAGCAACAGCCATGACTGCTCGCATACCCCTGCTAGTGGTGGATGAGTAGGTGAATATAATATATTTATATATTTATATTTATTTATTAATATATATTATATATAATATATACATAAATATATTTATGTAGTTATAATGTATTATATTATACACTTTATATTTATATTTTTAGTCTATTATGTATTTTTATATGTATAATATATATAAACATAAATAAAAAATAGAATACATTAGAAAGATAAAAATGAAAAAATAAAAATAGTTTTCAAATTTAAAAGTAAAAAATTTTGTATGATGAAAAAAGATATATAAAATTATATTTAAAAAATAAATAAATTGCAGCACCCCCCAAGTTAGATAACAATACGTTACGGTATAGATAACAATACAATCAAGCAATGGAACAATATAGATAACAAGCAAGAGTTTTGGGTGCCAGAACAGATATGATTCAGAATCAATAACAAGCAATAACTGTTGTAGGGGTGTACACATTAAATGACAGATAACAACCAAGATTTTAATTAATATACAAATTTCAATAAATACGATATAGTTGGCATAGACTTAGGAAACCACACAAAGGTTAATCACAATAACAGATAGGTATGAAAAGGTGCCAGATTGACAGACTCTCATAGCCGCAGTCTTAAAAAAGGCAATCACAATCTGTAGTCTACTGGTTCATGGGATCCATTTCTTCGTTACCTTACTAAAAGAGTATAATTATAGTCAAATTCCACATTTAACCTCAATAATCACTATTATAGTTATCATAAATTCAAAATTACTAATCACTTTCTTAACGCAATAAAGTTTAGGGTTCTATCGGCACTGTCGGTATAAAATGGGCCAATTAAGCCATTATAATGAACATAGTTGCAAGGTTCGTACTAATTTAGCTAATGAGGTACAATCGGATTTTAAATTACATATTTCACCTCATAATATTAGCCCAAGTTAGAAATAATAATCCAATTATCTCCGACTAACCTAATTTTAGTATTTAGGTTTTAAATCCATAAAACCTACAAATTAAGGGTTTAATCTCTTAATTAACTCAATCATCCCAAAGTTATCATTTGATAATACAACTCGGATGCATTAATACTATATGAAAGTCCTTGCATGGGAATACATATACATCAATCATACATACATTCCTCATTCTTGGCATATTACAAGATTTACATGTGAATTGGTGCAATATACATGCATATATTCATAATCCTATACCCAATGTTTTACCCAAGATTCGATCAACAGAGCTCCGAATTAACAAATCAAGAACATTGTCACATTCATCGCGATGAAGAGATAATACTGTCTCTCTATTACCATTATGCTACTACCAGAGATAGTCACCAACACCACCATAAGGTGTATCTTAACTCAACAAACACAATGCCAAGTTCAATTTCAGCATCCACCACCAAGAAAACCTCTAATTTAAGCTCCAAGGGGCTAGCACAACCTCTTTCTGCTACGCACCACTGCGTCTAGTTTTACTTCATCAATCGCTAGTTTATGAAATTGAGACCCCCAAGTTGTTCAACAAGCTGAGCCCATCAAGATCCACCCCTCGATTATCATGAAATATGCTGAAACCATGAGACCTACCACCATCATCGATTGCTTCATCTTTAGCCATTTGCTGCCACTAGTTCACTAGAGAATGCTAAAGTAAATAGGTACCAATGCAATCATTGAGTTGTAGGAAAGAGTTTGGTGTGGTTATTTTTGGGTTTTGGTCATCATTAGAAAGGGGAAATCGGGCTGCATATAGGTAAGAATGAAGAAATGCGAAGAGGATGATGTTTTCATAAAATTTAATTTTTTAAATTAGAGATTGGCCCCTAAACCTTTACCCCACTCTTCAATTAGGTCCTCCAAAAAGTTGCAAAACTTCAATTCCGCCCCTAGTTTATGTTATTGCATAATATTAACCCCTTTGACCTATAATAATCATATACAAACCCATACAATTTATAAAAAAGGTCTAATAAGTCTTCTCAAATTGCAATTCAACCACAAAATTTTCAATTTCCTTGTAATTAAGCCTTTTTCATTTAATTTTTAGGCCCTAAAATTCAATCGACCAATATCTTGATTTCTAAATCCTTATTTTTTAAAAATACTAAATTTTAGGGGTGTTACACTACTTCCCCCTTAAAAGAATCTAATCCACAGATTCTCACCCAAGTACTATTCTGACTGGCAGAAAAAAGTAGATTCGATTAGTTAATCTACATACTCATTTTAGTACATTCTTCGAGGATTGCTTTTTTAAGTCCCAATACATCTCAGTGCATCCATAATGCATCCCATATCTTGACTTGTGTGCCTTACTAATATTCTCTTTTCCACCTCTTCCAGCACACATGTTGAAATCAGATTCTCTAGGACTTCCAATCTTTCCTTCTATTTTATTATCCATATATTATAAGTCTGAGGCTTGTTGCATTACATTTAGTAATTAGGGCTTCTCTTATCTCTACAATCCCATTTGTTGTATTGATTTCAACAAAGTACCATTCTTAGGCTTTTTGATGCTTTTATTTCTTGTAAGTGAGTCATTCTAGCCCTTTAGCTTAAGGCATTGGCTACTCATTTGCCTTTTTGGGTGATAGGTGATGGAAGAATCGCAATTTTCTAGAATTTCCATATTCAACATTGTCTCATGTTTAGATTCTCACTCTAGTCAAATGGTTAACTTTTCTGAGTTAATTTAGTCAACAAGTTAACTATTTTAGACAAGTGTTGCACAAATCTTCATTAATAGCAGACAAGACAGAAAACTACGAACTTCTATCATGTTTTCTAATTTCTTCAAGTTGACTACCGCTTTTATCTTAGAGGGATCAACCTCTACCCTATCTTGGATGGGATATGCCCAAGAAAAATCACTTTTTTTAATCCAAATTCTGCATTTGCTAAATTTGGCATACAACAAATGCTCTCTCAAAGTTCTAAGAACTACGCATAAGTGCTTTAGATGGTTTTTTCTAATCTTCAGCATGTAGTACTCTTGCTTCAACTCTAACTTTGAGGAGATTCTTGTTCCCACAAAAGGTTAAATAATTCTTCTATATTAAGCAGGGGGCATTGATCTCACATCTTTTGGGAATACTTTGGGGTATTCCGCTACTACTTCCATTTCTTTAACTTTAAACTAGATCTCGATGTTGGTTGATAAGATATACCTAGAATTCTCGTCCGCCTTTCTCAAAATCTATCTTATTTCTATTGCTGATATAACTGGCATTAAGGAGGCATTATTTGTAGAAGGGTGTGTTGGTATTGGTATTTCATCTCCAAGAGTGATGCATTTGGTGCAATAGTTCACCCATGCTTAATGACTATACAGCCAATCCCTTTTGAATATCACTTAGTACTCTTGAATAAGCATTAGTATGAGGTTTGTTGGTTATACCCCATCCCCAATCATCATCTGCCAATCCTGATACATGAAGTTTGAATTTTTTCTACTATCTTGTTAGGATTAAATACTTCATCTCCAGTTAGGGCACAAGTATGAGCTTGCATCCTTTGTCCCCCGCTAGTTTCTACCACTTGCCTTTCTTTTCCTATAGGTGTTAGGCTCTTCTTCTGGGGTAATCTTTTAGGAAATGTTAGTCGCTTCCACAGCCCATGCATCTTTTCTATTTTCTTCAATAGTTTAACTCCTTGTAATTATGTGTTCCACAAAATTCGCATTGTGTTTGTGTCTTCTCTTGAGTTAAATTTGCTATCTTGCCAAATTGAAGGGCTTTTTGGGTAGTGCTTCCAACCTGAAGCTTTGGCTATTTTCTCCTGCATTACTTTGCTCATCGAGGTGCATCTTTTCCTTTTGGCCTCTATCCTCAATTTTTCAAATTTTCTATATCTATAACTTAAATTGCAATACCTTGCTTACTACTTGATTGAAGTTCGGCATCTTGTAAGTAGCCAAACCCATTCTTAATTCCAGCCACAATCCTTATACAAGCCATTAAGTCCATCAACCTTCATCTTCTTGCATATAAAGAGCATATTTCATCAATCTGCTAAAAGTAGCTTCGTACTAGCTTACAGACTGTGCCCTTTGTACAAGGTTCATAAACTCTCTTTCTCTTGCTTGTTTTGCTACCTCTGGCACATATTTACTCATGAAGTCTTGGGAAAAATTCTCTCAAGTTTGGTTGGTTTCTTTTGCAGTCCACCTTCAATCAATCATTTTTTACCAACTTTGGGCAAAACCTTCTAGAAGGAATGTGTCAAATTGAACCCTCTACTATGCTAAATAACGCAGTGACTCAAAAGTATTTTCTAAACTCTCAATCCATTCCTCGGCTTTTCTATCATTGGGGCCTCCTAAGAACTTCAGGGGATTGAAATTAAGGAATCATTCTAATGCTAGATCTTTGGTCACCTGTTTAACAACTCATACTCCACCACCTAGCTATTGATCCTATGGTACAATTCTCGATCCCCTTTGATACATAGGGTCAGACAAATCTTGGTCCTCTTTGATACATAGAGTCTGCTGGCTGACTTAATAAAGGGGTTTGCAAAACCTCTTTTTCTTACATGGCTTGAGAGTAAGTAGGTGCCTTTAGCCCTAGAGCTCATTGGTCATTAACTGATCGTCCAGGAGGTTTTTCCCATCATTTAATAGATCACTAAAACTGTTATAGCAACAACCAACTAACAACACCGCAACTTCACACTTGCATGATATTTACATTAAGGAGTAGTCTAGTTCAAACTTAACATGCTAGCCTTCATTAAAAGTCCTACCCTCCCAAATAGTTAGCTATCAGTTCACAAAAACTAAACATACTAGATATAGTCATGAACAACCCATTTGTTGCACCTTAAGTTCCATTTGAGAGATTTAGTCAAAAATATGTGGGATCAAACTCATTTATGATGTTCAAAGCCTATATAGTACTCTCAATTAGTTGTTTCCCTCTATCCTTGTGATGTTTATACTTATCCTTCACTTATCTTGCTAATCACCATGTACATTAATTTCACTTTTAAACCCAAAGTGGTTGTCATTCCTAAATTAACCCAAATCATACTTACCAATGCATTCATAACAAGCAAGAATTTCTCTTCTTCAACTCTTAAATGATATCTCTATTTCATTTAAAAAAATCTCCATTTCAATAATCTTGAACATAAGCAAGATAGGTTGTTCTATGACTTACGTTTTCCTAAGGCGTATGAGATTATCCTCGCATATCCAAGTTTTCTTTACGAAGCATATATACATCTAAAATTTCCTTGTTTGATCCCATCAATGTACTTGTTGACACCAATAAGAGAAACCTAAGAACTTGTACTTGATATATTTTCTAGTTGTACTTAATTGTTCGTAACCTGGGTAAAATCATTTCCTTAAATGTCCAAGAAATCATAGCCTAAACACATATCTAATATGGCTACTTCCATAATTTAAAAGGTTCCCAATAAGATCATTATAACTCAATCCTAAGAATATGGGCAATTTCCTATGTATTGTATCATATCCTTAATTTTGACCTTAAACAAACTTAAGTGCTCATTTTAGGTTAACTAGCATATGAGAAAGAAGATATTCTAATTCCTAACTAGATGTGTTTTGTCAAGCTCTTACTATTAGTATGTCAATCTTTATTAGGGATTTGAGAGAGGTAAAAATCCAAAAATTCCTTAAAACTATCCTTTGATACTTTCTATCATGCTCCCAAGATTTTTAATCTAATTTGCTCATTAATAAGGTTATAAGGTCCTCTATATTACTTCAATAAGTGTTATATCACAAGTCATTCTATCTTCAACCTAAGAGCAAGAGGAAAATAAGATCTAATGTTATCTTTAGTTTTTTCCATGAAATCTTCTAATTAGAGCATTTTTCTTTTGATCTTCAAGTGCTTTAACTTCATTGGCTAATGACCATTCGGTATGATTGAGTCGATTGAGGATCACATTCACATTTGTAGATGTTTTAGTGGTGTCACTTCTCATCGTATTGCGGTTCCTAGCTTCGGAGAATAAGCTTGGGATCAACTAACCACAGTGTACAATTTAGATACTAATACTATCAAAATGGCTACTAAATAGTTCCTAAGAATATGTAAACTATCAAATAACCTAGTTGAAACCATCAAATGCAGTATTACCTATGATGATTCCTTTTCTATATCTCCACAAAGCTAAATTTTCCTTTTGTAAATACATAACAAGAATTTGTTCGTCCTAAGGTACTTACTTCCTTAATGTCGAGCATTACCCTGAAAGTTAATTTCTTATTCAATCTTATGTTCAAGTTCACAATAAAACCTCATATTTCCCTATCCTAAAATTTCACAATCCAAAATCATACCTTGACATAACTCAGGTATTCCTTACCTCAAGTATACATGTCTGAAGCATTTTCAAAATTAAGCTTAGTCTCTAATAAATGAAAATTCAATATTCCAAGAACCATATCCTAAGATCATATCCCACAATAGCTTAAGTTTTACTTATCCCAAGTTTCGCATCCTAGATAATTCTTAGGTCAAATTTAATTTCTAGTAAGTCCATAGATTCTAGTGATAACAATCATTCCCATGCTAACCAAGGTCATCGACAAACCTAGGCTCTAATACTACCTTTGTAGCATCTTCTCCTAAGTTAGCCCCTAAGCAGAGGCGCCACTCTGATTTAGTCTTAATTTCAAGATCTATAATCCAAACAATAGGCTTATAATTTTCTTTTTTTTAAAAAAAAAAAGAAACTTGTCAAAGGCAGCATCATGTTCCATTTGACCAAGACTTAAGAGAAATCACAAAATACTTGTCACAAGTATTCTAAGGGCATTTAACTTAATATTACATGCCATTGTAGATCCCATCATTCATTGTTCATATACACCATAAACCTCAAGTTCAAATCTGACATAAAATCTTTGAGTTTAAAGCTTAACATACAAGTGATTCCATACACAAACATAATCACCTACTCTATTAGAAAACATATGCATATCATCCCAAACTTGAAACTCATCTTCATCACCTATCCTTGTCTAAGAAAATGATTGGATTATAGAGGGAAATGTCCAAGGACTTAGTGAGGGTTATACTTAAGGACAACCATAGGGATCTATTAAGGAAAATTCAACTCAATAGATCATAAATTTAAAAGTCAGAACAAAGAATATCAAGAAATAGATAGTAACAATTAGCAAAATAGGAAACTCTCCTGCCTTATTGCTCCAAGAACAGATTTCATACAGACAGAATATAATCAAGTATAGCAAACTTGAAGCATATACATTCCAACAAATTATTATAAGACATGCATTGCAAATTCACCTTATACTAGTCAGACAATCAGTTTACCAAAGTGTGACAGCTAGATATATTGCAAATGCTCATATGGAATTGTACGGCGCACTGAAGATGCATAGGGGGAAACCCCTAATGCACTGTTGATACTTAGGAGAAAATCCCATGCATATCATTAACAACCATGCGGAACTGCATAACATGCCCTACATAACCAAACATCTCACCCGGATCAGCCCTCAGCCTAATAATTCACCATACATATAATAGAATCAAATACTGTTTGTGCGGATGCCTAGGGAGAAATTCTTTGCGTATCATGAATACTAGGTAAACAATTATGCCAACGACACAAATGATAATAGGACAAATAGTACAAAATAATACAAAATGTTGACAAGTGAATTCGATATTAGTAAACAATTCAGATAAGCCAACATGACCAATTAAAGCTGTAATAGATAACAAATGTGCTTGCAAGATAATAGATAACAATACAGGACGATACAAATAATAATATAGTTAAGTAACAAAGTGATAAAAATAACAAACAAAAGTTCTGAGTGCTAAAATAGATAGGATTCAGAATCAATAACAAATGATAACCCTCGTAAGGGTGTACACATTAGATAATAGATAACAATCGAGATTTCTAGCAATATGTAAATTTTAATAAACATGATACAGTCGGTATAAAATCAAAAACCTACAAAGGGGTTAATCACAATAATAGATAGGTATGAAACAGCACCAAATTAATAGACCTTCTCATCCGTAGTCTTAGAAAAGGTAATCACAATCTGCAATCTGCTGATCCATGGGCACTTTTTGTCACCTAACCAAAAGTGTATAATTACAATAAAAATCCACATTTGACCTTAATAATCAATATTATACTTATCATCAATCCAAAATTACTAATCACTTGCTCAACACAGTAAAGTTTACAGCTCTATCGGCACCATCAGTACCAAATGGGCCAATTAAGCTATTACAATAGACATAGTCATAGGGTTTGTACTAATTTCGCTAATGAGGTAAAATCATGTCCTAAATTATAGATTTCACCTCATAACATTAGTCCAAGTTAGAAATAATAGTCCAATCATCTTCATCTAACCCAATTTTAGTATTTAGGTTTCAAATCCATAAAACCTACAAAATTATGGTTTAATCACTTAATTAACTCAATCATCCCAAAGTTATCATTTGATAATACAACCCGAGTCCACTAATACTATATGACAATCCTTACATGCGAATATATATACATTAATCATATGTAAATTTCTCATTTTTGGCATATTACAAGATTTACATATGAATTGATGCATTATATATACATATATTCATACTCCCATACCCAATCTTTTACTCAAGATTCGATTAATGAAGCTTTGGATTCACAAATCGAGAACACCATCATGATCACCGTGATGAGGAGATAATACTGTCTTTTTATCATCACTGTTGGAGACAATCATCAACACCACCGGAAGGTGTGCCTTAGCTTAACAAACATAATACCAAGTTCAATTTAAGCTTTCACCACCAAGAAAGCCTTTAATTTTAGCTCTAGAGGCTTAGCATCACCTCTTATCGCTTTGCACCACTACATCTGGTTCTGCTCCACTGGTCGTCAATTCGTGAAACTAAGAACACTAGGATTTTCACCGAGCTAAGCCCATTGAGAACCACCCCTTAATTGCTGTGAAATGTGCTGGAATTGTGAGACCCACCACCACTGTTGGTTGCTTTTTCTTTGGCCATTCGCTACCATTGGTTCACTGGAGATTGCCGAGGAAAATAGGTACCAATGTAATCCTTAAGTTGTGTGGAAGAGTTTGGTTTGGTTTGGTTGTTTTCAGGTTTTGGCTGTCACCGGAGGGAGTTTGCTGGAAGGGGAAAATCGGGTTGCATACGAGGAAAAATGAAGAAAAGGGAAGATGTTTTTTATAAAATTCAATTTTTCAAAATTAGAGATTAGCCCCCAAACTTTTACTCCACTCTTCAATTGGGTCCTCTAGAAAGTTGCAAAACTTCAATTCTGCCCTTTGTTTATGTTAGTGCATAATATTGACCCCTTTGACAAATAATAATTCCATGCAAACCCACAAAATTTATAAAAATAGTCCAATCAATTCTTCTCAAATTGCAATTCGACCCCAAAACTTTTAGTTTCCTTGCAATCAAGGCCTTTTCATTTATTTTTCGAGCCCAAAAATTCGACCAACCAGTATCTTGATTTCTAAATTCTTGTTTTTCAAAAGTACTGAATTTCAAAGGTGTTACATGAATAAAGATGAAAATATATTTAAAATAGTTTTTAAATAAAATTGAAAATATATGAAATAACTAGGGGTAGTATAGTCTTTATATATTAAAATTTGGGGTGAAATGCTGCAAATTATGAGAGAGGTGGCTTGCATATTTTTTAAAATCACAGGTAGGTTTGTTGCCTCCTTTTTTTTCAACACGGAGTCTTTTTGCTATTTTTCATTTTCACATCGGGATAAAATGCAATTCAACACATATACACACACATATATATATTATCAAAAATTTCACTTTCTCCATTTGTAGTCTTACTAATTAAACTCAATAATCTATTCATATGTATGTGGATAAAATATACAGTGTGTTACAAATGTACAGATTGTCGTTTAATATCTCTCACAGAAAGCTAATGATTATCTTGTGTTAACTAATCAATATCCAAAGCAAGACAATGGTCCCAAAAAGGTTGCCCTCACTTAGGACGAATCAAATGCCTCTCTATTGTAATAGAAATTAATTAAACGGCATGTCATTTTGTAATTTCTAGTTATAATCAACCCTTGAGATGTGGAATGGTTGCATATGAAGAATCAAGTAAATTAATTATATTGCTCCATTCGGGGACAAAAAGAGAAGAGGAGATAATTAATTTGCAGCAAGTGTAAGAACGATCGAATACTCTAAACAATTTCAGATTAATAACAAATCATAACAATAAATAAGGAAATCAATACAAAAGAATGAATCAATGCTTGTTGTCCGTAGCTTGAGACACAATTTTTGTTATTGATCTCTATTTTATTACTCGTCACATGGAAGCACTTGATTGTGATGTACAGTTGAGCGACACAAGAGCATCTTGGACGAGAATCTGCTCAATACGTGAGAAGCCTCAAGTGTAAAGTGTAAGCCATCCCAAAAGATGTATTTATTTGGGTTAGAGCCAACTGGCACTCCCCTGCTCCCACAAAATATTTTGCTATCATAGTTATATTTTCTTCCGATTCTGCAACAAGCTTTTAGTGTCATGTTCCCATTAGAGCCTATAGCAAGACAAGATTTACCATAATTCCACGAGTTCTATGGCTTTAACGACAAAAGGACATAAAAATCTACTTATGAAACCAAAGAAGATACAAAAAGTACTTGCCTGAAATAGACTGGCGAAGAACTTGTAGCACACCATTAGCAAATGGGCCATAGAATATGGTGATATTAGGGAACTCTGTTCTAAGATTGTTGATAGCTTCTTGGAGATCATTGTTTTTCAATGTGATAAGATCATTTACACTCTTCAAGCACCCTAAATCATCATAGGCTGGAGAAGACATGGTAGTTAGAATATAAGGGCAGCACCCAATGGGAGCACTTCCGGGAATTGTTATTCGTGTGGCACCCATCTTGATCAATTCCTGCGTTAAATAATAAATAAAATCATTTGTTATAAAATAAATCTATTAGTACACTATTATAATGAAACATAAATTAATTTGAACTTAGAGCTTACCCCTGCAGCACCGATTTGAGCCCTTGTAATGAACGGAATGTAAGTCTTTAGTTGTTTAATGGATTTGCCGTGGCTTAGCGCATACCCGGTGTCATTCATTGCCTTCAACGTCACCCATCAATATAAGGGTGCCTCCAAGAATATTACATAAGATCATTTATATATATATGTGCTTATAATGAAATGAGGCCGACTATTTAATTTTTATTATAAATAAATTAACCTTTTTTCGTTGAACATATGGATTTAAGGTATGTTTTAAATCATCTTAATTGAACGTTGAGAGAAATAGCATAAGATGGAATTTTTATGCCGGTCGACATGAAAAATGTACAATCAAGCACTGGACTTCTAGCCACTGAAAATATGACTTCATTACTCGAAGTAGCATTCATTGATAAATAAGGCATAATCACTGAGAAGCCGAAATCGGCAGCTGCAAATCACAGGACTTAGCAATTTAGAAAATGATTTATCATTGATAAATATACACACAATAAATTGCATGCATCATATTTTAATACAGACCTGCAAAGTCGAAGAAAATAAGGCCATCAGACCAACGACCGTTAGGCGAACCAGGAAAAGTTGCACCATAAGGGAAACGTGTCGCTGGATTCGAGTGCCCATTAGGAGAAACTAGAACCGAGTTGCCAAAATCTGTGACTCCATCCCCAAAATGGTATAAATATTGAAACGAGCGCTTAGGCATTGTTTGTTTTCATTTCCATAGCCCACCCTCCCCCACTCCCCCCTTATTTTTAACTATTTCAAAATTAAAACACTTTACTTTTTACACATTTTTACCAAATATCATTTTCATTTTTATTTTTAAAATACATTCTTAAATAACTTATATATATCTTCTCCTAATAATCTATACGTCTTTCCTCTTTATTCCATTATTTATGTCTCTCTCCAACTATAATCTACTAAACCCAACAGAATTATTATTTTTCCAACAATTCATCCAAATAGAAACTCATTTTCAATTCATTTCCACTAATTAATTTTTTAAAATTTAAAAATAATGGAAATGAAAATGAAACCAAATGGAAGTATTCTGGGATAAAGCTACACCAACTAGAATAAATAGAAAAAAGAAAACATAAAACTTAGACCTTCATTCTTGTTAATTCCCTTTCTTATAACAGTGATTTTGATTGATTGAGAGAGAAAGATAGAGAAGTCAATTAATGGTAAGAAGATTGCGTGCATGATATGGGGAAGAGGCTAGCTTTAATTATAAATGTGTAGTTGGGAAGGGGCTGTTCATGTTGATATGGGAAGGCCTAGCATGCTTAGCCTAACAGTTATGAACCCAAGAGCGCACTTTCAAACCCTTCTCACCTCTGAGGCCCAATTAGGTCATCAACCTTGATCAATCACCAGCTTACCTTATCACCTAAGCAATAAGCAAGATTGGTGCCCCTCGACTACACTATAGATTGAGTGCATAGGCTTGATCGTATATGATGAAAGGGCTCGAGCACCATGACCCCCGACAGCTACCTACACCTAGAAACTAGTTCTATGGTCGACTCCAAGATACACCAAGGAGGTTATTTTGGAATTGAATCATTTCTTTACTATATTAAATGCTCTGACTAGCAGCGTACCTCCATATTAATGGCACATGCTGCCCCAATACCACCCTTGTCTCTACTCCTGACGGGAGGCGCAACACTAGTGTACTATTTTATCCTTAAAAGCCAGTGATAAGGCCATTTGGAATATAATAGGGATGATAGATGGCCTAAAGCTCGCCATACAAGGATAAGAGCCCTTTACACATGATAGCCTTTTGCATATGATAAGGGCATCTTGAACATATTATCCATATGAAGAAAGCTATAAATACCCCGTTACTAGCTATTTTTAAAGTAGGACATTTCTTACTAAAGCTCTCACTCTGCTGCTCATCTACTTTAGTAGACTTTATACTGATTTTAGTATTAGAGTACCTTAGCCATAGACACTTCGGCTAGCCTAACATTTGCTCGTAATTGTAGATCTCAGCCCAAGTTCTTTTGGAGTTAGATCACTTGACTAGAATTTTGAATTACTTTAAACACCAGCCCAATCTAGTAAAATACAACTTTCGCCCTCATTATTTGGCACCGTCTGCAGGAACCTTAAGACTATAATTGAAAAATAGTGAACGCTAGGTGAATCGCTTTAGAAATGGAGGAGAATAGAAGGACTACGTCTCCTCTTCACCCTTAACTTAAACAAGAGTCGAATGCTCTGGGACCCAGTGCCTTGCTAGAGCAAATGGTCACTTTGACCATGCCTCAACTAATGTAGCTAATCAGTGAACAAATCTTAGCTTAGATTTTTGCTCAACTATTTGCTGCCTTGAATCGACATATAACTATGCTAGCTCCAGCAGCTAGCACAAGTCTGTAATACTTACCTCTTGAAGAGAGATTACCTAAAGATAGCAGCAGTTGACTAGAATCTTAACGAACACCAATGAGACATGAGGTTAGCCCTAGATCCTTTCCTAGAGAGGGAGCTCAACCTGACCCCCTGGAAGGAATTGCTAATTCCATTGATCATTACATTTGCCCCATTTAAGTCTCGCAACATAATCGTGTTAAATGTTTGTGACCAGACCTATGGGAGAAAATTGGTGATTCAACTGATCATGCCGCTCAACCCATTTAAGCCCCATAGCATGATAGGGTCAAGCACATGAGGCCCCAGGTGGATAAGATTATGACCCAAGCGGATCAAGAGGAGTAAGAGAAAAGATCCCACCAAGTTCAGCAGTTGAACAGGTGTCTCGAGGAGATATTGAGGAGAAATACTAATAGGATCCCTAACCCTGATGGTCCCTATAGGTTTTGCTGAGAGAGAGGGTTGCCATTTGTCTAAGAAATAATCAATAATTACATTATCATTGATGCCAAAGTTCTATCAAGACTTCTATGATATGATGGCTCATCAGACTTGAACGAGCATTTGATGTAATTTGAGCACATGATGCAATTACATGGACACAATGAGTTCATACATGTGAAGATGTTAATCACCACTTTCCAGGGTATTGCACTCGACTAATTAGTTAAGCTTGAGCCAGTTTCGATTTATTCATACAACTAGCTGTGCAACAAGTTCCTTCATCAGTTCATCAGTCGAGGAAAGGTGAAGCTCCCCCATACCCACCTCTATACAGTGAAGCAGAATAAAGAAAAATCCTTTTGTGATTTCTTTACTAGATTCAACATAGAGGGGTTAAAGATTGACAACCTAATGATAGAGTTTCTAATCGATGTCTTTTTCTTGGGCCTCAAACACAAAGAATATGCTAATACCATGGTGTGGGAGTGCCCTCGATAAATAGAGGAGCTGTTGAACCTGGCAAAGAGATATATGACCCAGGAAGAGATGAATAGACTTAAATTCAACAATCCTGAGGTTAATAAGAAGAAAAATGAGAAGAAAGATGATCAACAATAGAGGAGGGGTCGTCGACCTCCAATCAAATGCTTTCATAACTACACACCACCTAACCTCCTGAGGAACGAGGTGCTTTTTGCAACCCAAAATGATAACCTCCTAAAAAACCCAAAAAGTTGACTGAAGCAAAGGCCATGAGAAAATTAAAGAAATATTGCCATTTTTATAAGCAAAGGGGCCATGACATAAAAGACTTTCAATTTACATGATGAGATTAAGGGGCTGATCAGACAAGACCATCTCAAGAAATATGTAGCTAAAGGTACCCAAGTAGAAGTGAGCAAAATTGTCCAAACTCTGTATAGAGAATGGTAGTTTAGCCCAATAAGAGAAAACAAAGGGAAGAAACCACCCGCTCATGACACCCGCTCACCTATTCAAGGAGTTATTGATATGATCACAAGAGATCCCATTAGAGGGACTTGAAGTTCGCAAGGAGATAAACTCAGTAAAGGCTAGAATTGACCAAGTCAAAGCCGATTGAAATTGTTTACCAACTTTCCACCAATGCAGAACCAATTTCTGTCATAGATACCGACTGTACCATGGTGGTATATGTTGAAATTGCTAATTTTGAAATGAAGAAAGTCCTAGTCAATAATGGCAACTCTACTAACATTATATTTTTATCGACCTTGAAGAGGATGAATTTAGGACAACAAAAATTTGAGCCCATTCAAACACCCTTGGTCAATTTTGGGGGTTCCAAAATCATTATAGAGGGTTTTATCAATCTATCCATATCATTTGGTAAAGCCCTGCATAGAAAAACCCTCATGATCAATTATTTAGTTGTCGATGCTTTATTTGCCAATGTTATCACTGGGCAACCAACGCTAAACGATTTCAACCCATTATCTCAACATACCACATGAAGATCAAATTTCTGACCACAACAAGCACAGACGAGCTCTTATGCAACATAAAGGAGCCATGATGGTGTTATACTATCTCAAACAAGTTAAGTGAGAGAAGGCTCGACCTCAACTAAAGACCTCATGGGATGCCCTTATAGTGAAACTCGAGAAAGGCCAAGCAAGTAAGAAAAAAAAGTTGAAAGACACTAAAGTTGAGCCTATCAGGGAGTTCAAAATGGTTGAGCTAAAGTCTGAGAACCCCGACAAGACCACCAGGGTTGGAACTGAAATGGGCCACCACATGGAGTAGCTCATGGTCAATTTCCTACACAAGAACATTGACGTATTTGCTTGGAAAGCATCCGACCTCTAGGCAATCAACTCCAATGTCTTCATTGACCACCTCAATGTGGACGCCTTGTACCAACTAGTCAAGCAAAAGACAAATAATTTCAATGCTGAGAGATGCTAGATCATCAAGGAGGAGGTTAATAAACTCTTAGACGAAGGATAAATTATAGAAATTCAATGCCCCTCTTAGCTTTGTAATGTTGTGCTCGTCCCCAAGAATGATGATAAGTGGCGTATGTGTAATGATTTCACTAATTTAAATAAAACTTATCCTAAAGATCCTTACCCCTTGCCTTAGATAGATTTAGTAGTAGATTCCACTGCTAATTATGAACTTTTGAGTATGATGGATGCTTTCCAGGGTTATTACCAAATATTCATGGCACCCAAAGACAAGGATAAGACATCTTTTGTAGTCTCCAATAAGGTTTATTATTTTTTGGTTATACCTTTTGGGCTCAAGAATATAGGGGCAACCTACTAGCGATTGGTCAACTTTATGTTTAAGAATGAGATCGGCAAGTTTATGGAGGTTTATATTGACGACATGATCTTTAAAATAAAGCATCCTAAAGACCATCTACTCAACTTCAACCACATATTTTCCATAATATGAGCATTCAACATGAAATTAAACCTAAATAAGTATATTTTCAAAGTTTGAGGAGGTAAGTTCTTGGGTTACATAGTCAGGCAGAGGGGCACTAGAGTAAATTTATAGAAAATCCAAGCAGTATTGGACATTGCACTACCATAAATAATTAGAGATGTGTAGCATTTGGTCTATAGAATTATAGCTCTTGGTAGGTTCATTGCCTGTTCGGTCGATAAGAGCCTACTTTTCTTTAAGATACTCAAAAGCGCAAAAATGTTAGGCTTGCAATGGAATGAACAATGTGATCAAACTTTGGTTGAACTGAAGTAATATTTTTCCTCACCTCCCATGCTTGCCAAATCGAAACAAAGAGAAGTTTTGCACCTTTACTTAGTTATTTTCGTGGCCTCGATCAGTTTAGTTATAGTCTTGACTAGAGAGAAGAATCATCGACTAATATACTATTGTAGCAAGACTCTACAAGGGTTAAAATATAACTACCTAGAGATTGAGAAGTTTGCTCTCACTTTAGTCACTGTGGCTCGAAAGCTACAACTATATTTTCAATTTTATTCCATCATAATGTTGACGAACCAGTCATTGAAATAGGTGTTGTCAAAACTAGATACATTTGGAAGATTGACCAAGAGAGCCATTGAGTTAGGAGAATTTGACATTACTTTCCAACCCCAAATGGCCATAAAAGCTTAGGTTTTAGCTAATTTCATCACCGAGCGGATCGATCTCCTTAATTAGAATGGTAATGCCCTTCTCGCATAGACATTAAATGTTGATGGATCAACGACTACCTTAGGAGAAAGGATTGGTGTTACACTATGTTCTCCATCAATAAAAGAGTACAACTTTGCAATCAAACTCGACTACCCAGTCACCAACAATGGGGCTAAGTATGAAGCCCTCCCCACAAGAATGAGGATAGTAGTGGACCGTAGAGTTGAGCACTTGGCAGTAATTTTAAATTCTTAGCTAGTCATAGAATAAGTCGAGAGAAACGTCAAGGTGAAGGACTCGACCATGAGCCAGTACTTAGCCAAGGTCAAAAGACCACAACAATTATTTAAAAAATTCACCTTTAGCCAAGTACCTTGATCGAAGAATAAGTGCACGGATGCCTTGTCAAAATTCGCGAGCTTAACCAGAGGGACAAAAGATAAAACTATGACATTTTTGGTTGTAAGCAAACCATCAATAAGCATTCTTGAACAAAATTTTGTGGGGAACATTGAGTAGGCAGTTTCTTCTTAGCAAAATGCAATAAAACTTTACTTAAGTTAGGGTGCAGTTCCTGACAACAAGAATGATGTATGTAGGCTCAGAGGTCAAGCAGCTAAATTCACCCTTGATGAGCATAACAAACTTTACAAAAGGTCGACCTCCAGACCACCTATAAGATGCTTGGATCTTGACTAAGCTCATGAGGTCTTATAAGACATCCACGTAGGTACTTGTGGAACAACTTTGGAGGAAGATCTCTTAAACATAAGGTCATCAAATATGGGTACTTTTGGCCTACAATATTGAAAGATACCATCAACTTCACTCGAAAGTGCCCATCTAGCCAAGTCCACTCTGACATATCGCACTAGCTAGCTATGTCTATGGTAAACATTTAGGTCACTTGGCCATTTGATGAGTGGGGGATCAACATAGTAGGCTCCATGCCAAAGAATGCAAGTGAATGGAAACTCAAGATCATTGTGGTCGAGTATTTCACCAAATGGCTCCAGGCAGAAACAATTCTAAAAATAGCCAATGTGACCATCAAAAGTTCTATTTGGAATAAAATTATTTGCTGCTTTGGCCTCCCTAAGATCCTCATTGCGGACAATAGAACACAATTTTAAAGTAAAAGTACTAAAAATTTATGTGAAGCCCTAAGGATCGGCCAACATTTCACTTTAATCGAGAACCCATAGGTTAATAGCCAAATGGAAGTAACAAACAGGAAAATTCTTGATCACCTAAAAGCCCAACTAGAAGGGATTGGATCAAGTTGGGTAGACGACCTCCTATGAGTGCTATGGGCATATAAAACCACCCTTTATATAGCCACATGTTGTAACCCTTATAGCTTGGTCTATGGTTCCAAAGTGATTATACCATCTGAATTGATACAACATATAGCTCGAGTGATCCATTCCAATCCAATCATAAACACATCTAAAAGAAAACTCAGCCTATAGGCCAACGACAAGCTACGATAAGAAGCTTACAACACCATGTAGTGATACAGATCAAAGATGGTAGAGCATTACAATGAAGGAATTTGACCACACAGTTTCAAGGTTGAGGACCTTATTCTCAAGAAGGTGGAAGTGTTCAAAAATATCGGCAAGCCTAACCCAAAGTGGGAGGGGTCCTATACTGTCATAACGTGTTAAAACATAATGCATATCGACTAGTGAACATCATGGCAACAAATGTTTGCATCTATGGAATGCCATTAACTTGAAGAAATTTTATGTATGAAAAGCTTTGTAATAGACATTATATTATTTGATATAAATAAAGTTTCTAGCAATTCTACTATCATTTAATTGTAACATTCCAATAGCCCCTCTATAATTCAAACGCATGTGGTCGACCTCGTAGTCAACCTAAGAAGTGGCTTCAAGCTCCCCAACTAAGGCTTTTCATCTTACACTCCTAAAATCGACGTCGTAGTTGACCTAGGAAGTAGCTTTAAGCTATCCAATCAAGGTTTTTCAGCCCATATTTCTATAGTTGACCACATAGTCAACCTAAGTAATGGCCTCAAATATCCAAAGTAAGGCTTTTTAGCCTAAATTTTACCGTCGATCTTATAGTTAACCCAAGCAATGACCTTAAATCGCTAAATTAAATCTTTTTAGCCCAAAGTTTACTGTTGATCATATAATTGACTCAAGTAGTAGCCTAAAATCTCCAAATTAAGGTTTTTTGGCCCAAAGTTTACTGTCGACCCTATAGTCAACCCAAGCAGTGGCTTTAGGCCACTAAACCATGGCTCTTCAACTTAAAGATTACAATCAATCCCATAGTCAACCAAAATAAGTATGCCAAGCCGTAGAATTAAGGTTTTTCCCCATGACATTCATAGTCAACTTCAAGTCGACCAAAATAATCATACGCTTTAAGGTAATGAACTAAGTAAAAGACTTGACCCCAGAATCGAGGAAAACATCATTATAATGTGATCAACCTTGCTAAATTGATCACACACTAAAGCAAAAAAATTAAATTTTTTATTCCTTGATCACTGTAATTGTTTATGATCCTTGCTTGATTAAAAAAAATAAAAATTTGACCCCACAATCAAAAACAAGCATCAAGTCAATACGATTGTCTTGACAAAAGCACTCACTTTAGTACAACAATAACAACTTCAATTGATCGCAAAGTCAATCGGTATCTTGGATCAATTTTATTATGTTCATTTTCATTGATTAAAATCGACCGTAATTCTTCCTATTAGAGTCATGCCTCTCATGATTAAAATTATGATTTATCAACTACTCATATGCGACAAGAACAAAGATGCTAAAATAAAGTAAACAGTGAAGCACATCAAATAGAAAATAGCAATTCTCATTAACATTGAAAACATGAGTACAAAGTTAACTTACAAAAAAAAAAAGAAGAAAAAAGAAGAGAAAATTACAAAATAACGCCTTGTAGGGTGACAAGGCTCTTGACACCAGAAACCTCAGTGGTTGCTCGGCTCCACACCCTTGGTCTAAGCCCTTCGAGCAACCTTTTTTATTTCTTGATCGAGCTCATCGCTCAAGGGAATAGGACTACCATGGAACTGTTTACCTTCTGCTTGGGCTGCGCAATGATGAGTAGGATAGCAGCTGGCATCGGTAGAGATGATCTCACCTCGTTAACCAAGAAGTTACTTTGATGGCATGACAGATGTTCGCTAGCATCGACCATACCATCTTAGATCTCAAAGGTAAAGTCGTTCGCAAGGTCAAACTCCTTTATCGCTATAGCCAGCCATTTTACCACATGGACTTTCTTCCTCTATGCCTTAATTTGGGCCTCAACTGGGCACCTCTTCCAACCCCCTCTTTTGCTACTATTTTCTCAGGCTTAAGTATGCCTGCAGTTTCTCATCAAGGATAAAGCTAATACAATCTTTGTTCTTTGGTTAAAAAGCATACCTAAGATACTCCAATTGCTTCATGGATTTCTTAAATGCATTCTTAACATATTTTAAGGAGAAGATAACCCTCGCGTCCTGAAACACTGAGCACAGCATGAATTGTTGCATTGCCTCCTCACATATGAGTAGAAATTTCCTAAAATATTCTACTCGAGCATCTTATATAGCAGCATTATACCCAATATCTCGACTAGAGTCATTGCTATGTTACACATCTATTCGAGCCTTATGCAGCAACTTATCTACCTTGTTTTTCTCTTTGATCACGACAACTAGCTGACCGTCTTTCATCATGAGTTGATTGCGAAGGTCCTCGACTTCTTTTGTCAACTAGTCAACCCTAACTTGGGTGGACTCAAGCTGTGCCTTCATCATTTCTATTTTCCCCCCTTTTGTAGCTACTCCTAGTTGGCCAGAGCCAATTTGACCTCTTGTAGAAATGGTAGCCCAGCTAGTTCACATGAAAGAGAGAAGTTTTATGAGTAAACTATGCTCAACCAATAGCAAATAGCATTCACCGAGAAACATGAATTAACCATAGACTTACCATATTACTGTGGTATGCTAGAACCTTAAGCACAACATCTTAGCTCAAATCTATCAACTTTCTCTAGTCAAACATGAAGAGCCTGACCATCATCACTTTAAGTGAGGTAGCCTTGGCCAACCCTACTGACACCATTGAATGCGAATTATGCATGGCCATGGCAGGTTTCATCCCGAATTGAGAAGATGACAGTTTGGGTAACTGGAGCAGCATGTCATCCTTGTGCCACTCGAACAGATTGTAACTAGTAGGCTAGCTCAACTTAGCTGTCATTTCTTTATTCTTCTCAACTACTATTTTTTTTAGTAGGCCCTACCTATTTGATCATCTACCTTTTGCCCTGACCAGCAGTTCTACTACCTTTGTCACCATAAGTCAAGCTAATGATGCACTTGTAGATGAAAGCATCTATTAAGGGGATGGGACCATGGCCATGGCAGCCTTCTCGTTTCTCTGTGCTTGGGCTAATACTTCCTACTTTACATGATTTATAGTTTCCTCATGATCTACCAACACAAAAGGCAATAGCAAAAATAAAAAATTAAGGTCAACCACAAACTTGCATGTAGAAAAGAAAATTTGCAAAATCAAAAGGGATTTCTACCTGGTTGGTCACCGGCTAGTAAGCCTAAGTTGACTGTCGACAAGCACGCTAACACCAACTTCTCTCCTAGATAAATACTAAGGCCTCTATCTGGCAAAACTCGACTACATCCCAAATGAAGGTGTTGGGCCAACTTGGGGTCAAATTACCCATCATCTCGACATGACCCACCTACTATCCCATTAGAATGTTAAACCCCCTAGCCTTCGAACATATAAAAAATATTTTTTTCACTCCTAGTCATAGGAGAAAGATAATGTAACTAAATATTTTAGATGAGGCCTGGTTGTAAGTAATAGAATCTTGATTCATCAGTGCTACTCGACTTTTAGGATATCGGGAGGTGAAAGAGGTTGGAGAAATTTGCAAAGAAAGTTGGTTGGTTGAATATATGCATAAGGACTACAAAAGTGTATATAGTTGAGAAGCAGTTTGGTAACAACTGAGTTATGCAGACCTCCAAACCTCTCAATAGACTATGGCTGGTATAAAAGGGAACCTAAGTCCATACCTAAAGCCTTCCTCAAACACAGTGATACACCTCTTCGGAGGTCGATGCATCCTATCCTATTGACTAGGGACTATCAACACATACTCAGTAGGAACATAATAAAGATGCCTAATGCATGCAAGGTCGATCGAAGTAATTTTTTAGGTGATTTCACTATAATGATTAGGAGTAAAAAGTTGACCACACAATGCTGGCATCTCACTCTTGAGCTGTTGCTCAACAAACTACCCGGCCCACCCCCATTACCACCATCCTCCCAGAGGGGTGCCCCATATGACCTAGTAGCCTCACTATTGACATCAGTTGACATGCTTAAGGAAATGCTAAGCTTGAAAAAGTGAAAAGGAAAACTTACAAAGTTGTGATGAACTCTAAGGTACTTGACAAGAGATGGAATGTATTGTAAATATGCTACTCGACCAGATACAAAGTGGTGAAAGTGAAAAATGAGCATTTTAACTATGCCAATTTATAAGCACCTAGGCGTGGGAACACAATCGATAGTAATAATTGCACAGCCATTGTCTGGCATTTCGTATGGCTTAATATAACAAGTATACTAAATGCACCAATAACTTGGTTGAATGCCCAAAACTCTAGTCGAATATGCAAAACCTTGGTTGACACTGCTTAGGCATGGTCGATTCTCCTAAACCGCGATTCAGCAATGTAACTATTCCCTATTTATTCTTGTCGACAAGCTTGATCGAGAACTAGGAGTAGAGGAGACTCATGATATGGGATGGCCCAGTGGGCCCAACCCAATAGCTATCGACCTAAGAGCGCACTTCCAAGCACATCTCGCCTCTGAGGCCTAGTTAGGTCGTTGACCTTGGTCAACCACCTACTTATCTTATTGCCTAAGCAACAAGCAAGACTGGTACCCCTCGACTAAACTGTAGATCGAGCACGTGGAGTGTTCATATGTAATGAGAGGGCTCAAGTGCTATGATCCCCAATGGTAGCCCATACCTAGAAGCTAATTCTATGGTTGACCAAGATGATCATTTCAAAACTAAATCGTTTCTCTATTGTGTTAAATGCCTTGACAGGCAGTGTGCCCCACATCAATGGCATATGCCACCCCACTACCACCTCTATCACTACTCCTGATAGGAGGCGTGCCACCGGTGTACTATTCTATCCCTGAAAACTAGAAATGAGGCCACCTAGAATAGTATAGGGATGAGAGATGATCTAAAGCTCTCCGTACAAGGACAAGAGCTCTCTACACATGATATGGGCATCTTGAATATATCATCCAACTGGAGAAGACTATAAATACCCCATTACCAGCTACACTTAAGTTATGCCATTCCTTACTAAAGCCCTCGCTCTATTGCTCATCTATTCTAGTCGACTCTGTACTGACTTCAGTATTGGAGTATTTTGGCCAAGGGCACCTCGGCTAGCCTGACGTTTGCTTGTGAAAAATCTCAACCCAAGTTCCTTTGGCGTTGGATCACTGGACTAGGCAAGTCGAATTACCCTAAACACTAACCCAATCTAGTAAAATACAACTTTCACCCCGTCACATGTTAACAATGCTTTTTCTTCCTACTGTTACACAACTTGCATATAAATTATCAATTATAGAGAAGGAAGAAAGTTCATATTTATGTCAATGCTTTATTTTATCATTTTTGTTTTAAACTCTACGCGGGGCAGTCAATCCATCCTTGATACAAATGAGGATTAGAAATTTGTTTAAGATAAGAAAGTTGCAGTTTGCTATTTGGCAGCTCAGCAGTCTGAAGAAGAACAAAAAGAGAGGTTTAATTTGTTGAATACGGATTTAATCATCTTATTTATTTCTGATATCTTAATTAATATTGGAGTTCGTATGAATTGTAACGGTCAAATATATGACAGTATATATATACCACGTGCCAAAAACAATGCACAAATAAGTGGCAAGAAATGGACCGCCCACCAAAGAAAGCTTAATTTTCCCTATTTCATTTTAGAAACCTACAAGGTTCAAGTCAATACTTTTACCAATTTAAAAATTACAAATTAAGTCACAATTAGAGATTGATGGGGTACAAGAAGAGGCAGGATAGAATAAGGAATTAGTTGTGTTATTTATAATTCGTATTAATTAGAATTTCTTTTTTAGTTAATTGTATTTAATTTTTTTGTTGAAATTTAATTTTATTATACTCCTTAGAATTGGACCCTCCATGAGGCCATTCTCGAAGCTTATATGGACAAAGACATCTATATTATTGTATATATTACAATGGTATGGGACCTATAATTGTGTAATTTGATCAAATTCTAAATTTTTAGAATTTTGAGTTTTTTAATAAAATTAAAAAAATATAAGTGGTTATTCATTTCATTTTAACAAAATTTACAATGTATTTGTTAAAACTAAAGCCTCATTTTATCCAAAATCATAGTATTAACTTTTATCTCATTGGATAATTTTAAATATTCATACAGATAGATATTTCTTTAAATTATTGTTAAAGTTTAAACTATTCATAATCATAAATTCAATTCTATATATCACCATATAAATTTAAAATTCAAAATGTGTTTAGTTAATGAATTTGCATTTTATTATTGTATTGTAATTTTTTCTATTTCTATAGATATAAAAAGATTATTTTTATGTGATTTATATTTGAATAATGTTACTTGAAAAGTGTAACTTTTTTAATATATTATTATGGTAAGTGGTTAAAATTAATTCAATTTATCAACCAAATAAATGAAGAAAATTATATATTTTCTATATGGATTGTAATTAATAAGATTTAGTAAAAAAATTATATTTCTATTTCTTAATTAGCATATCAAATTAAGATTGATCCAAATGAAGAACAATTGATTGGTAAGTTCAATTGATTGGGATTAATTTGAAAATTTCCAATACTTCGATCAAATCTTGATTAAGATTTTAATGCAAGTTTCCCCTAGGGTTGGAACCTTATGGACCGACCAAGGACTGATTTAGAACATATGCACTATTTTGCTTGTGAAATTAGGCCCCCTCCCCCTATACTTTCCCTCTAATGTTCTTTTCTTTATTACATGTTTTTATATACTGATAAAATAAAATTATGAGAGATTGATATTTTATTTTAAAGTGAATATTAAAAGTTTACTTATTATTTTATTCGTCTACACACTATATGTTATTTGATAACTTCAAAAATAATAAATTGACTTCATACATAAATGACGATAAATAAATTTTATTTATAGTTATACGAAATATTAAGAGATATTTTAGTTTATCATAGTGCATGTTAAAAAGTACTTATTGAGTCAAATGATAGCCTAATGTAAGTTATTTTTATATATAAAATACAAAAAGATTATATATTTACTCTAAAAAAATATTTAACATTTAAAAACCTCAAATGTCATAAAAATTATAATTGTAACTTCTGTATTATTAAGAAATCATCCAAAAAATAATTTGTATTTTTTAAAAAAATATTTTTTTATTTATTATATCAACGTATGTATGTATAAATATATATCTAAACTAAAAAGACATATTTAGTAAAATATTCCACTCTATTTTTATTTTCATAATTATTTTTTCATTTCTCTTTATAAATTTTATCATTTTAAAAATTTTGTATAGTTTATAAACTTAGAGCTAGCAATTCTTGAGATTATAAAAGTTATTTAAATGTAAATTATCTTCAAAATTGAAATATTCACAATTATTTATTTAGTTACTTAGATTTTTTTTAAATATTAAAAATAAGGGCAAATCACAAATTTAGTCCCTAAAGTTTTACTTTAGAGTCACTTTGATCGCCAATCTTAAAAATTTCATCTTTTAGTCCCTAACATTAATATATGTTTTACTTTAGTTCCAAAAACCATCTTCGGTAGTTTTTCGCTAGAAAATTGACCAAATCTATCATTTTTAAGGGCAAAATTATCAATTTATAGTTTTGTGCTCCACTTGAATCCTTATCTAAGGTTTTACGTTCTAATTTAATCCATATGCTACTTTTTCTCTTTTTTTATTTTTAGAAATATATGTACATGTATATATATATATATTTGTGTATTATTTTCACTTGACTCTTTGGTCATAAAAACACTGGTTTTAAGAACGAGTGATTGCCCTTCTTCAACCTTTACTGCCCAACCTAAGAACAGACAGCTAATGCATTCCTTGTTGATTGAGAATCATATTTGTGGCTATTGTTGTTTACTGGTTTGTCTGTCTCCAATAATTAATTCTTCCTTACCACATTCTATAGGGATCATCGAATCAATAGCAACAAGCCCAACTGGTTCACTTCTTTTTCAGGTAGAGCTAATAGTTATTGGGTATTTTGGTTTGACACTTCTTCATATGCAAAACAAAAAGAAGGAAGCTAATTGACACTAATATTAGTCATATACTCATATTATTATTAATATTGAATAATATATTAATGATATAATAATATTAATTGTATGATTAGTAATATATTAATAATAATAAAGATTATATTATAATAGTTTAATTATATTCATAACATGTAGTATTAATAATATTATAAATAATATTAATATAATAATTTATTATTATTATAATATTACTAATAATAATACATGATACTAATAACTATTAAATTAATTTTATTGTTGTTGTTGTTGTTGTTATTATTATTATTATTATTATTCATAAGAATAATAAGATTAATATTATCGATGCCAATAATAGTATTATTATGATAATAGAATTATCTAATATTGTTAGTATTATTATTAATAACATGGTTAATAATATATTATTAATATTATTACTAACAAAAATCCAAGTAAGCAAAGACTTTTTCCAACAAGACAAAAAATCATCATGTCAGTTGAAAATTTGCCACCTAAGCTAAAATCCCCTAATTCATCAAATTATGGCGTGACACATCTACATTCCTGGCCATTTTATGATATTCAAGTGACTTTAAGACTAAATGAGCAAATTTTATTTTAATTTATCAAACTAAATTTGAAATTGCATAACATATAAGACAATTGAAAATGGAGAAATTTTATAGGATGAAAAAAAAAAATTCCATTCGCTAGGGATAGCTACCATGGTCAACCATCATGGGGTGGGGATGAGGCAGTTGGGGATGGGAATGGAGTTTGTGCAGGGTGCGGAGTGCAGGGAGGGGTGGGATTATTATATAAATATAATTATATAATATTTTTATACATATTTATATTTATTTATTAATATCTATTATATACAAATAATAATATATTATAAACATATAATATATACGTATAACATAAAATATATAAATAAATATATTATATATTTATACATATGTATATATAATATATATATATTTATATGTAATATATATGAAAATGAAAAAAGTAAAATAAATTAGAGAAATGAAATACGAAAACTAAAGGCCAAACTAAGGGTACATTTCAATAGCCTAGATTCCAAACCTTCAACTGACTTAAACATCATGTTTATGAGAGAATGAATGCTTCATATGCTATGTATGCTGCATCCCTTTTATATATATATATATATGTTTTGCATGAATGTACCCCCTATATTTATAGATGCTAGGTGCAGCATGAGTCATGACTATATGCCCATCAGAGATGTTAAGGATTGTAAACAAAGGTTATGACCTTTAATTTCAAAGTTTAAGGACATAGCTGTAGAATTTCAAATGAAAAGACATGGTTGCAATTGTTTGGAATTTTTAGGCATGACTATTAGAAGAGGAATAATATCAGTCTCAAAACTGAAAATCAAAAATAATAAGTATGTAGCATAATTATCAGATTAAAAAAATTTATTTATTTTAAAAAAATTAAAATAAATTTTCTCTAAAAAATAATATCTGAATTGCACCCGCTCCCCCACCCTACCCCAATCTAAGTGGAGCCGACTAGACTGGTGGGCGGTGCGCTCTCTTATGGTTCATTATGATCAAACCTACCTTAATGTAGGTCATCTTCCCGCCAAAAACTTAGGTACTTCTAAAGGGGTCCAACTCCGTAGGCCACACCCAAATTATTTAACTAGCTCAACTTTAGCTTAAGATTCCAACATGGGATGGACACTTCCAAACTATCTGGCCATACCCATGTCTTAGATATTCCTGAACTTAAGTTCTACTTTGAGCTCAATTTGCTCATTTACTACCTCATTAATTTTGGCATATAACTACTTAATAAACATCTCTTCAATGGAATGAAATTGTTAGTTTATATTTCATCAATTTTCATCACATCAAGTCCACACGAAAATTGGTGAGTTACTACTTTCAAATGCCAAAATTCTCACAATCCCCCACATGAATGAGTAAATTGTCTATAGGTATACTTATAAATGCAATGACATGACAAAGGTTTAGGTCAAGTGGTACTACGTTAGGAGAGATAGCTTTTGGTTTTGAACCTTCCTTAGTGAGAACTACGGAGTACACTTACTATCCAGTGAACATATTGTCTTGAACTGTTCAACGTTTGTGTATACTAAGATAATAGAACTTCACAAAATACCAATCAATAGTCAACTTATATGGTTCATGTTGTGTTCATTTCAACCCTAAGCAATTCTTGATATTCATAAGCACTTCTCTAAGAATTCATCCTTAAAAATTCTCATAGGCTAAACTTAATCCTTTCTCACATAGGTGACTTCTCATTAAAAGGTTCCTACTCTATCGTTACTTGAAATATCAAGATATAAGTGTTATTAAAAGCATTGCTTCACCTATACCTTTCGCGGGATGCACTGTCTCCTTATCAACAAAATGGGTTGAAGGGTTAAGGCATCCTACAATGCTTCTACATCGAGTTACAGTTACATAACTTATTTTTTCCTTTAAACGTATTTCATGGAATCTCCAATCACATAGGTAGGATTCCTATTATATTGACTCAATTATTTGAATGTTTTAGCCCCATTCCCTCTGATGATTTAATTACTTGCTTTCTGTTTACACCTTTGGTTAGCAAATCCACAAGATTATCTTTAGACTTCATGTAGTCAATTGAGATAACTCCACTAAAGAGTAGTTGTCTAATAATGTTATTTCTCCTTCATATGTGTTGAGAATTATTGTCATACATACTATTTTATGCCTTTCCTATGGTAGATTAGCTATCATAGTGAATGCAAATTGCCAGCTCAGGCTTCAGCTAGTTTGGAATGTCTTCCAAAACTTGGCATAACCATTCTACTTCCTCGTCTACTTTATCTAAAGTGATGGACACCAATTCCATAATTGATCTTGCTATGCAGCTTTACTTCGAGGATTCCACGATATGGCAGCTTCACGTAGAGTGAACATATATCAACTCATAGATTTGGACTTATTTGAGTCAGATATCCAATTGGCATTACTATATCCCTCAATTATAACTGGATATCTATTATAATGCAACCCATACTTCATGGTCCATTAATGTTCTTGTCTAGGGTTGCTCATGTATCTACTTAGCTTGCCTACTATATATATCTAATATTTGGCCTTGTGCAATTCATAATATACATGGAGCTTCCAGTTATATGCACATATTCCACTTGAGCTTTTTCTTTACCACTATTCTTTATAAGCTGCTAGTTTGCATCTATTGTTGTTTTCACTAGACTACTAGCAGGATATAGAAACTTTTGTAACACTTTCTCAATATAGTGTGATTATGTTAATGCTATCCTATCTGGTGTTTTCATAATTTTAATTTCAAGTATGATATCAGTAAGGCCCATATCTTTCATATTGAAATTGCAACTTAGTAATTTCTTTATCACTTTTATTATGTGATCATTGCTTCCCATGATTAGCATATCACCATTGTATAGACATACAATAACATACTCAGTTGGTGTAACTCTAATATACACATATTTTTTATACTCATTAATTTTGAAGCCGTTAGCTATCATTACTTGATCAAATATAAGATGCCACTGTTTTGATGCTTATTTTAAACCATATAATGATTTAATTAATTTACACACCTTTTTCTCTTGGCCTAGAACTACAAACCCTATAGGTTGTTCAATGTAAATTTCCTCATCAAGGTCACCATTAAGGAATGCCATTTTTATGTCCATTTAAAGGATCTTATAGCGTTCCCTCTTGGTATAGCACCTAAGTTGAGGCACTATTCCAGTTCAAACTTAAATCTGAAGTCATAATACAAGCACTAGACCCATCAGAAAATTTTCTTCCAAAATTTTCAGATAAAACAATGAATTTCAACCTAAATAAACTTTAACAAAAGTATATCTTACATGCTACAACTTCAAGGTAAAAATCTGACATATCATAACATCTCTAAGTTTGAAACTTAAACATATGAGTGATCCTTTAGCCAAAACGTAATATTTATATTCCACATGCCAGAATTTAATCTTAATATATAAACTTTTAATCTATTACAAAACAGTCACTGATCTATACCTGAAGTCCAAGCTTATCACTCAGTTCTGTCTGAGAAAGTCAAGATAAAATGAGGGTGTAAGTCCAAAGGATAGTAAGGAATAATATCTATAGTAAGTAGTAAGGATTTGCCGAGGAAGAATCAACTCAATAGATCATAATTTTGACAGTTAGAATAAGTATAAAATCATACACATAATAATTTAAGCGAATAGAAATTTCCCATTCCTTATTGCTCTATGAACAGTTTACAAACTCAATAAGATATAATTAGAATGAACAAGCCCAAGTTATATGCAGTTCAATGGAACTGACTTGACATACATATTAGAACAATTCTTATTCAAATCAGTTGATCATATCCAAGCCTAACAACTTGACACATAGTAGATGCCTAGGAGTATTCCCAACAAATCACTGACAAATGGTAGGTGTCTAAAAGTATCCCTAGCACATCATTGATAGATGATAGATTCCTAGGAGTATTCCTAGAACATCACTAACAAACAATAGATACCTAGGAGTATCCGTAACACATCACTAATGCTTAGGATTATCTTTGACACATCACAGATACCTAGGAGTATCTCTAGCACATCACGAGCATACAGTCAATACCTAGGAGTATCCCTAGCATATAACTGACAGATGGATGATACCTAAGAGTATCCCTAGCATGTCACTAATAGACAGATGATACCTAGAAATATTCCTAGCATATCACTGGCATATAACTAGTATCAATTAATTAGATTTACCAGTGAGGCAATAGATAATATATAATATATATAGAAATGCCAACCAGGTACTACAGTTATGTTCAACAAGTATGATTGTGTCATCATGACCATATAAAAATAGAAAAGTATGCCAATAAGGCATTCAATAATAGTACAGGATAGGAACAAGTACAAGACAATAACAAGTACTGATCAAGAACAAGTACAAGATAGGTAAGAATATGAAGTTCTAGGTGATAGAATAAACAAGAACATACTCATATAAGTGTACAATCAAGAACTTAACCCTCATAGGGGTATGCAAGTTAATTAACAAATAGCAAACAAGAACTCAATCAATTACAAATTTCAATAAAACTTAGTATGGGATAATATCAATAGTAAGTGGTAAGGATTTGTTGAGGAAGAATCAACTCAATAGATCATAATTTTGTTAGTAAGAACAAGAACGATATCAGATATAAACAGTTTGAGTGAATACGAATTTTCCATTCCTTATTGCTCCATGAATAGTTTAAAAATAATCAAATACAATCAGAATGAACAAACCCAAGTCATATGTTGTTCAATGAAATCAACTTGACATACATATCAGAACAATTCTTATTCCAATCAGTCAATCATAAGCACATTTGAGTAAGTGTAAATTTTAATAAACATGAGCAAGTGCAGTATAAGTACATTTAACCCTCACAAAGGTTTTTCCAAAAGAACCAATAGAAATAATTGAGGCCAAAGTGGCAAACCCGTATCTTCAAAATCTCAAAAAAACTACAATAATTAACTATTGGTCCACAAGACTCATTTCTTTGTCACCTAATCCAAAAGAATAGGTCTACAGTCAAGATTTTCATTCGACCATATAATTAGACTTATACAAGTAACGGTCTAAAATTGATAATTTATCAGCTAAATTGATAGCCTTGAGAAATATGCTAATAACACCGATTTTCATAAATGAATAAAATTGGGCCCTTAATTATATATTTAACCTCATATCATTATTCTAAATCAAAGTAATGGCCTAATTACCTTAATTAACCTAATTATTGTTACTTAAGTCTCAAATCTATAAAATTAGGGTTTTTCTAACATTTAATCCACTTATTTGATTGACGTTATCGCATAATATACTAAATTCAGGTCTACTAAACATTTAGAATCTTATATGCATGGCGTATGTCTAAATTCCTATATTCAATTGTCCTCAGTAACCTAATTTTATTATTTAGGTCTCAATTTCACATATTTAGGGTTTAATCGCTTAATTAACTCAATTAACCCAAGATTATCACAAGATAATACAAATCCATGCTTCCTAAACTTATAATGGTATATACATGTTCCAAATCTTGGTCGCATATCTGATTTCTTTTCTGCATGTGTCATAATACAAGATCTATGAAGTAATTAGTATAACATAAATGTATATATAATTCTAAACCCAACTTTTTACCCAAGATTTTCTTCTCAAAACTTCAAAACAACAAACCATTAACACCACCATGATCACCCCAATAAGTTGAAGATATTGTCCTTGCACCGCTATTGGGCCGTTGCCATCGGAAAAGTTCAACACCACTACTGTTCGCTACATTTCCATCTCATAAGTCGATTCCTTGATCAATTTCATGTTTTGCTGCTTAGAGCACCACTAATTAAGCTTCAAAAACCTTGGAACCATCATTCTCTGCCATCACTTGAAGCATTGATTCTACCTTCACCAGTGGATGGTTCAAGAAACTAAAGGTATCAAATCAATCCATGAGCTAAGATATGCTAAAAGCACTACTAGAAATTGAGTTTTTACTATTGCTCTACTGTGTCCATCACACTTCATGAGGTCTCAAATTTTTTCTTTAAATTTTAGCAATTTGCTAAAGAGGATGGCTTACATGTGGTACAAGAGTGATTCATGAAGCGAGGAGAGGCTTTTGGTCTGGTTCATTTTCAAAGATAGCCATCATCAAAAAAGATTTGTGGACGAGGGATAGTGGGTTTCAATGGGGAAGAAGAAAGAAAAATGGGAAAAAACTAAAAATATGTGTATATATAATGAACTTTTTTGGATTCTGAAATTGACACAAGAAACTTTCTACATCCTTCAATTAAGTCCTTTAGGGTTAGCCTTTCTTCAATCTAGCCCTTAGAAAAAGTTAGCACCTAATATTTGACCCTTTGACCCAAAGTTTATTCCATTCAAACCCCAAAATTTTTAAAATGTGATCTAATCATGTATTCTCAAATTACGATTTGACCACAAGACTTTTCATTTTCTTGCAATGAAGTTCTTTTCATTTATTTTTGAGCCCTAAAATCCAACCAATCAATATCATGAATTCTAAATCCTTATTTTTTCAAAAATTCTAAATTTCAAAGGTGTTACAAATCTCAAGATTATTAATAGTGGCAAAAGTAATTAATCACCGAATTGAGGTTATTCTGGTAACCGTCAAGTACATATCAAAGTAGTCAAGACCTTCTTTCTATCGGTACCCTTCTCTTGAAAATCCATTTACACCGTAGGGGTTTATTTCTAGGAGTTAAATCTACTAATTCCCAAGTATGATTTTGCATGATGGACTCAATTTCACTATTTACAACTTTTTTCCATAAAGGAGCATCAGGAGTTATCATTGCCTCATAAACTTTCTCGATTCACTTTCTAATATATAAGTCAAGAGGTCGAGTCTAAGGGATTTAGGCATTCTAGATCTTTTGCTATGCCTCGGTTCCAAGTCCTCTTGGCTTGACTCTTGAATTTCTCAAGGTCTTTTAAATATTACTTGCCCATCTTCCTTTTTCCATGGAAATATTTCTTCAAAGAAGCTTGCATTCCTTGACTCAATTATCATATTTACTTGAATGTCATCAATATCATATTTATGTACAAGCAACCGATAGGCGGCACTATGTTGTGCGTAGCCAATAAAGATTCCATCAACAACTTTTGGTCCTATTTTTACCATTTTAGGAGGTGGTACTCCTACTTTAGCTTGACACCCCCACATATATTGATAAGATGATGAGTGTCCTTTCCATGCTTCATATGGTGTTTTTTAAAATTTCTTGCAAGGTATCTTGGTAAATGATTTACAGTCAATACTGCCTCTCCTCACATGTTTTGAGGTGCCCCTACGTTAATTAATAATGCATTCATCATTTTTTTAAAGTTCAACTTTTGCACTCAACAATGTCATTTGATTATGGTGCATAAGGTGCTGTTATTTCATGGATTATTCTATGTTTAGCATAAAATTATTCAAAGAGATAAACATATTCACACCTCTATCACTTCTAAGTATTTTTATTTTGTTTCCAAGTTGATTATCAACCTCATTCTTGTAATATTTAAATACTTCAATAGCTTCATCCTTACTTGAAGGTAAATAGACATGACAATATTTTGTGCAATCATCTATAAAAGTTATAAAGTATTTTTTACTTCCTCTAGATTGCACCATTTTTAAGTCACGTATGTCAGTGTGAATTAAATTTAATGGTTCAATGTTTCTTTCTATTACCTTAAAAGAAGTTTTTGTCATTTTTACCTTAACGCAAATTTCACACTTAGTTTTTGTGTTAAAATCCAACTTAGGTAGAATTCCACTTTTAGCTAGTTTACTTAATGTACCAAAATTTACATGCTCTAATCTATGATGTTATAAATCTAGAGACTCCAATAAGTAAGTCGAATTTACTTTATTTCCATTAGTAACAACTTTTGGTATATTTTTAGGTATGATGGTCATTACATTCATTTTAAAAACACCATCACATAAATATCCTTTTCCGACATACTCATAATTTTTTGTAAGTACAAATTTGTCAGATTCAAAAACTAGTTGAAGTCCATTCTTGCTAAGCATAAGACTTGGCACTAAATTTCTTTTTATATTTGGCACATGAAACACATTGTTGAGAGCTAGCTCCTTCACATAAGTCATTTTAGGCACCACTATTCTAATTCCATGCGCCTTGGAAGTTGATGAGTTTCCATGAACAAATTCTCATCCTTTATGTTCTCATATGGTGTGAACAAGATTTTGTTTGAGCGCAAGTGTCAAATAGCCCTAATGTCCACCCATCACTGTTTGGGATTTTCAGTTAGGTTCACCTCAGAAACTACTGCTGAAAGGTTCAAGTTATAAACACCATATGAGAGATTTTCTACTTCAGCCATGTTTATATAAGCAACATTTTTATTTTTTAAAAACCCTTATTTCTTTGGAGTTCCTCCTTGTTGATGGTGTCTACAATCATTTGCCCTATGGCTTGACTTGCCACAAACGTAGCAACTTCCCTAAAATTTCCTTTTCTTCCTTTGGTCATTTTCATTGTTATAGGTATCCCTTTTCCATTTGTTAGAAGGACCTTTCTTCACAACATTTCCATTGCTCTCATAAGAATTGCCCCCATTTTTCTTTTCGGAAAGTCTATTATCTTTCTCTATTCTCAGCCTCAAAATTAAATCCTCAAGATTCATCTCCTTACATTTGTGCTTGAGGTAATTTTTGAAGTCCTTCTACCCAGGAGGAATTTTTCAATGAGTGCTGACACTTGAAATGATTCCCTAAGTGTCGTCCCTTCGGCAGCCAACTCGTGTAATATCATCTTATATTCATTTACATGGGACAATACAGATTTTGAGTTAATCATAATAAACTCAAAAAACTTACCAACAATGAATTTCTTCATGCAAGCATCTTCTGTTTTGTATTTTTTCTCAAGTAATTTCCAAAGTTCCTTAACCATAGCAATTAGACTATAAACATTATACAACACATTGTCCAAACCATTGAGGATGTAGTTTTTGCACAAGAAAACCCCATGATTTCAAGCATCAATGGCTACCATAGTTTGTATATCTAGATTTTCCCCTGACGTATGATGCTCTTCACATAGGAACCTTGCTAGGTTAAGTGTAGCAAGATAAAATAGCATCTTTTGCTTCCATCTTTTAAAGTCCTACCCATTGAACTTTTCTAGTTTCACCACTTGTCCAACTGTAATAAAAATAAGTGTAGTACCAACTACAACTAGGACAGAAGAAACTAAAACTAGAGGGGGAGCAGTAGGCGGATTTTGTGATCCACCACCAATGTTGCCAACATTAGACTCAATAGGTACATTAGGCACATTTGTTACCATCATAAATTTCTACAAGAATAATTTAGGTGATGATGAATAAAGATTTATATAACATGATAGAATCTAAGCATTTTATCAATAATTTTGTATGGTAACTGAACTAATTATATGCAGAAATAATGATCTAAAAAAAATAACTTTGCACAAATTGGTAGATAGATATTTTACTTGTAACCAAACTTATAATTTAGCATAGAATAGCAATTATAACTATGAAAGAATAGAATACCTATCTATATAGGATAGAGCCTAACAAATTCTTGGCCAAATACTAAAAACATAAAAGATGAAAACTAAAGGTAGAATTTAGTGATAATTGCTACTGAATATTTGAAACATAAAATAAAGCCTAAAACCTCAAGTTTGTTAGAAATTTATACGCACCAATATATGTGTCAAATAAATAGTAGCATAAAACAACAATTCAAATAATTAACTTATATTAAACAAAGAACATATGTCTTTGCAAACGAGAATTACAGAAACATGAGAAAATAAACTGGGTACAAAATTCTGCAATTTTATTTAGAGAATTGATTGAGTCGAGGCCTGCATAGATGCGTCTTCATTAGGGTTTTATCCATCTCCTAATGGTGCACAAAGACTCCTAACGGACAACTTTCCAAGAAACAACGTCTAGGCCAAACAAAGGATGCACTCTAATTCCCAAAACTCTTAGCCCTCAACTAACTTGAACCTTTGGTTTATGCGAGAATGAAAGCTTTGAATGCTATGTATGCTATATGGCTTTTATTTGATATGTTACACATAAATGTACCCCTCATATTTAGAGTTGCTAGGTTCCTAATAGCATGAGTTATGATTGTTTGCCTATTAGACATTTTAAGGATTGTAAACAAAGGTTATGACCTTTAATTTCAAATTTGAAAGACATAGCTATGGAATTTCAAATAAAAAGACATGGCTATAACTGTTTGGAATTTTCGAACACGACTATTAGGAGAGGAATAATATCAATCTCAAAACCAAAAATAAAAAATAATAATTACATATTAAAATAAATTTTCTCTAAAAAATATAATATTTGAAGCACACTCGTGCAATTGCCCATGCCCCCATAATCAAAGCCGAGCTGGCCGAACTGGTAAGTGGAGCATGTGTGTGTGTGCGTGGTTCATTGCAATTAAACCTAAACTAATATAGGTCCTCTTCCTTCTAAAGATTTAGGTACCCCCAAAATGGTCTAACTCCTTAGGCTACACCCAAGTTATTTAGCTTGCTTAACTTTAGCTTAATATTTCAATATAGGGTGGACACTTTCTAGCTATCCATCTATACCTATGCCTTAACTATTCCTTAACTTATGTTCTACTTTAAGCTCAATTTGCTCATTCACTACCTCGTCAATTTTGGCATATGACCACTTAATAAACATCTCCTCTATGAGATGAAATTATTAGTTCATATTTCATTAATTTTTACCTCATCAAGTCCTCACCAAAATTGGTGCGTTACTACTTTCAAATGCCAAACTTCTCACATAAATCAAGTGGATGATGCTATTTGCTTGTTTCACAAAATGATGAGAATGAGGCCACAACCATATGTTGTTGATTTCATGAAATTGTTGAATGTTGTCGTTAAGATGAAACACTACCATGTTGCCTTCCTTATGTTTGATGAAATATGCTAATTGGGTGCTCTTTTAGATGAGTATGTGATGTCTATTGCAATTAATTGCTATTGCCTTCTAAATTGAGTAGATTTTGGCTTTGGTCTATTGAGCACCATCTTGAAATACAATTATAAATTGGATATCGCAAATTTCAACACTCTTATAAAAGGGCTCTTTTTCAATAATAAGGTCATTGAAGCAAAACATTTATTAAAAAAAATGTTGACTCTGAAGCTTTGGGAGCCCGATAAAGTTATGATACTTACTGCTATAAATGGGCTTTGTGAAGTTGGGCAAACTCTTACTGCCTATTATTTGCTAGGATTATTTGAAAAGAATAGCTACAAATCCAATGTTAAATCTTATAAAATAGTAATTGACTCTCTATGCAAGGATAAAATGGTTGATGCTACTCTCCAGCTGTTTTTCAAAATAATTAACAAAGGTATTTCACCAAAGGTTGTCACATATATTTCAATGGTTCAGGGATTGTGCAACTTTGGTAAGCGGATGGACATGAAAGGTTTATTGTTTGAAATGGTCAGTAATAAAATTTATTTAAATGTGTTTACTTTAATTGTAATGGTAGATGCTTTGTGTAAGGAAGGAAAGGTGAAAGAGGCTGAGGTTGTTTTGAAAATTGTTATGCAAAGATATGTATATCCTAATATTATCACATACAATGCAGTAATAGATAGGTATTGTTTGTTAGATGAATTAGATAAAGTAAGAGAAGTATTTGATTCCCTAGAAGACAGGGGTCTTAAGCCTATCATCATCACCTAAAATAGTTTGATCAATGAATATTGCAAGAAGGAAAACCTGAATGAAGCTTGGTATCTCTTCTAGAAGTCCGTTGTAAAGGTTTAAAGCACAGAACTAACACTTACAGTACTATTATGCATGGATTATCTTCAGAAGGTGGATTTATTAATAGATGGAAGCTTTTCAATAATATGGAAGCTTACCAAATAATACCTAATATATGAACTTATAATATCTTATTGGGGAGCATGTCTAGGAACAAATAGATTTTGAAAGCATTTTCACTTCTATGCATGAAGGAAGACAAAGGTGTTAATCCTAACATTATCATGTATAATTTCCTTATTGAAAGATTATACAATGATGGAAAACTTGAAATTGTAAGAGATCTTTTCAATACTTTTCTATCTAGAGGGTTGAGACTTGATATTATGTAACATCCCTAAATTTAGTATTTCCAAAAATAAGAATTTAGAAATCAAGATTTTGATTGGTCAGATTTTAGGGCTCGAAAAATAATGGAAAAGGACTTAATTACAAGAAATTGAAAAGTTTTAGGGTTTGGATTGTAATTTGAGAAAACTTGATTGCACATTTTAAGAAGTTTTTGAGGACTGAATGTAAGTATTTTGGTCAATAGGGTCAACTACAGTTTTCAAGGAATTGAAGGGACTTGATTGAGTCATTTGGAAATATTTTTGGGCTGAATTGCAAAATTGAAAAGTTAGATTTGATGAATTTGGCAAAATGTAATTTTTCTCTTCATTCATTTTTTTCCTTTCTTCTTTCTTTTTTCCTCTTCCCCATCGCTTTACTCACTCTCCAGCGACCTAGCTTCGGCATCTTATTTCAGTAAACCAAACCTTTCCACAATCTCTGACTGCACTTAAACACCACTTACACAGTTGAGATAAGCAGTAGCACATAGGAACGAAGGTGAATGAGAGACCCACCTTGTGGGTTTCATAGCAGATGATGTGTAGTGGGTTGATTGAAATTCTAGATGGGTATTTGGGAAGCTCTCAGCTCGAACACCTCAACGGAGCCATTTCATGGGCAATCGATGTAGTGGCGGCGATGGGAGAAGATGATCAAAGCTCGACAAAATAAGTTGGTTTTGGTGACTATTGAGCTTGATTGAGGGTATCATGGCTTGAGAAACTGGAAACTGAGTGGATATTTGGAATCAGGAATTGGAGAGGAATATTTTAGCGATGGTGGTAAGATTTTCTAACAATAGTAGAAGGTGGCAGTCCGACGACCCCACAAAATAAAATCTTCTCCTCATTCTAATGATCACGGTGGTCCTTTTGCTTTGTGATTTTGAGGCCTCGATAAGCAATTTTAGGTAATAGAGGGTTATAGATTAAGCTTTAATTAGTTATACCCTGATATACATGTATATGTATATATTGCACCTTTTCTTTTGAAGCTTATATCCATGCCATGAGGATGATACTAATGAATATATGTGGGTTGTGATTGAGATTCCTATACAAGGAGTAGATATAAGGTAGCAAACCCGAATATTGCTATCATATGATAAATTAGAATTAATTGAGTTAATTAAAGGATTTAACCTTAACTTGTGGATTTATGGATTTAGAACCAAGTGATAGTGATTGGACCATTATTGTGAATTTTGGATGATATAGTGAGAAGGATTATGTAATTAAGAACTAGTTATTGGTTAGTTATTAGACTTGATATGAAACTGAGACTGATTTGGAAAAAATTGATCTTATTGGTCATTATTGAGTCAATAGTGCCATTTAAGCTTTAAACTATCATGTTAATATGGTTAATTAGTGAAATTGGATTAATGATAAGTGTGATAGTGATGATGAGAGTCAAATATGGATTTTGACTGTAATTATACTATTTTGATTAGGTAAAGTTGAAGTGGATCCCACGAACCGGTAGATGGCAGATTGTGTAGCTTTCTCTAAGACTTTAAGAGGTGAGGGTCTGCCATTTTGGCCTCAATTATTTCCATATGTTTTTGTGATAAGCCTTTATGTGGGTTTTCTATTTCCATACTGTAATCTAATTGTTTAAAATTTACATTGTGCTTTGTATTCCAATTTGTTATCTCTTATCTAATTTGAACACCCTTATGAGAGTTATTGTTTGATATCGATTTTGATTTTTTTTTATTATCTAATTTGAACACCTCTGTGAGGGTTATCCATTGATATTAACTCTATTTTTTGTCTGTTATGGCGCCTAGAACATCTTGTTGTTATCTGTTTATTTTATTATCTAACTGTCTGTTATTCATCCATTGTATTATCTGATTGTCTTGTTATCTGTACCGTCTCTATATCATTATCTGTTGCCTTGCAAGCATATTTGTTATCTATTCAACATTTGTTGGCCAAGTTGGCTTATCTAAATTCTATTTACTGCTTTCATGCTGCCTTGATGGCTTTTGTATTCTGTTCTGCTTTGTACTATTTAACCTTGAAACTGGCAATATGCTAGGGATTTCCCCCTTGCCATTTGAATAAATAGTTATTAATTTTGTTATATGTATGGAAGTATGCCTGGGTCAAGTGCCAATCCTAGTGGAATGCCTGGATACTTGGGATACACCATGTAATCAGCATAGGTATCCACGATACACCAGCGATTACCCCTGGTTATCAGAGATGTGCTAGAGCTTTTCCCCTAGGCATTGCAATGCGCCATATAGTCCGTATGGCCATCTTTTATATACCAAGCTATCATGTTTTGGTAATCTATCTGATTAATTGACTAGAATGAGGAAAATCTAATATACATGTCATGTTGTGATCTGTTAGACTATATATGTTACTTAGGTTTACTTGATTTCGATTGTATTTTGATTGTTTGTATCCCGCTAATGGAGCAACAAGGATGGTGTTTTTTCTTGGTCTAGATTATGCTGCTTGTCAGAGCCTACGAGCCATCTGTATTTTCTCCTGGCTATGATCGGTTGAGATGTCTCTGTACTTCCCAAACAAGATCGATTAAGATGATCTTAGGCCATTTGAGCCTATAGTCACAACCCCTGAACTAGTACCTATAATAACCTTGAATTTTTTGTACTTGTGACTATTTTTAAATGTCTGTAATCTAATCCATTTGCAAACTAATTCTTGACTACCTGTACCCTGAATTTACTGCCGTATGGCTAATCGGTGATTACTAGCTATTTCGGCTTCATGCAAGTGAGTTGCAGCTTGCAATCTAAACTAAGGATGGGTTTTTGGGGTTAGCTCACCCTCACGAGATCACAACCCTTTGTCCCGACCATTGTAGCACGTGTGTCACCCAGGGCATAAGGGGCATGATGACTTAACGTCATCCTCACCTTTCTTTAGCTTATCATCGGTAGTCTGTTCAGGGTTCCAAATTCAATGATGGAAACTAAACACGAGGGTTGCGCTCGTTGTGAGATTTAACCCAACACCTTACGGCACGAGCTGACGACAACCATGCACCACCGTGTCTATGTTCCTAAAAGCACCCCTCTCTTTCAAAAGGATTCGAGGCACGTCAAGCCCTAGTAAGGCTCTTCTCTTTACATCAAATTAAACCACATGCTCCACCGCTTATGCGAGCCCCTATTAATTCCTTTAAGTTTCATTCTTGCGAATGTACTCCCCAAACGGAATACTTAACGCGTTAGCTACAGCACTGCACGGGTTGATACGCATAGCACCTAGTATCCATCATTTACGGCTAGGACTACTGGGGTATCTAATCCCATTCGCTCCCCTAGCTTTCATCTCTTAGTGTAAGTGTCGGCCCAGCAGAGTGCTTTTGCCGTTGGTGTTCTTTCTGATCTCTATGCATTTCACCGCTCCACCGAAAATTCCCTCTACCCCTACCATACTCCAGCTTGGTAGTTTCCACCACCTATCTAAGGTTGAGCCCTGGGATTTGACGGCTGACTTAAAAAGCTACCTACAAACGCTTTACACCCAATCATTTCGGATAATGCTTGCATCCTCTGTCTTACTGCGGCTGCTGGCACAAAGTTAGTCAATGTTTAATCCCCAAATACCGTCATTGCTTCTTCTCTGGGAAAAGAAGTTCATGACCAGTAGGCCTTCTACCTCCACATGGCATTGCTCCGTTAGGCTTTCACCCATTGCAGAAAATTCCTCATTACTGCCTCTCGTAGGAGTCTGGGCCATATCTCAGTCCTAGTATCACTAATCATCCTCTCGAACCAGCTACTGATCATTGCTTTGGTAAGCTATTGCCTCACCAACTAGCTAATCAAACACAAGCCCCTCCTCGGGGGGATTCCTCCTTTTGCTCTTCAGCCTACAGGGTATTAGCAGTCATTTTCTGCTGTTGTTCCCCTCCTAAGGGTAGGTTCTTACGCATTACTCACCTATCTACCACTGAAAACACCACTTTTCTTTCGACTTGCATATGTTAAGCATGCCGCCAGCATTCATCCTGAACTTGGATCAAAATCTCCATGAGAATTATAGTTGTATTACTTATAAGTTCCTTGTTCGTAGACAAAGCAAATTCAGAATTGTCTTTCATTTGAAGGCATAACTTGTATCCATGCGCTTCATATTTGCTCGGAGTTTGCTCCCAGAAATATGTCCATCTCTGCCCCCTCACATCAATCCCACGAGCCTCTTATCCATTCTCATTGAATTATGGCAAGGGAGCAAATCCAAATAGAAAACTCATATTGGGTTTAGGGATAATCAGGCTCGAACTGATGACTTTCACCACGTCAAGATGACACTCTATCGCTGAGTTATATCCCTTCTTTGCCCCTATCAAGAAATAAAAATGACTAATCTTAAGTCAAAGGGTTGAGAGACTTAACGCCACTATTCTTGAACAACTTAGAGCCGGATCTTCTTTTTGCACTATTATGAATATGAAAATAATGGTCAAAATCGGATTCAATTGTCAACTGCCCCTATCAAAAATAGGATTGACTAGTGATTTCGAAGGAACTAGAGTCACAACCCTTTTCCATTTCCATTCAAGAGTTCTTATGTGTTTCCATGCCCCTTTGAGACCCCAAAAAATGGATAAATTCCTTTTCTTAATAACACATACAATATTCATCACTACAAAAAGGATAATGGTAACCCCACCATTAACTACTTCATTTATGAAATTCATAGTAATAGAAATACATGTTCTACCGAGACAGAATTTGTAATTTGTTATCCTCTTGCCTAGCAGGCAAAGATTTACCTACTTGGAAAGGATGATTCATTCAAATCGACATGAGAGTCCAACTACATTGCATTACCAAAATCCATGTTGTATATTTGAAAGAGGTTGACCTCATTGTTTCTATTATGTACATGCCGAGCCCCTTTTCTCCTCAGCCCACAGAGACAAAATGTAGGACTGGTGCCAGTAGTTCATCATGGAAGAAAGGACTCACTAAGCCAGGATCCCTAACTAATCTAAATCACTAACTAATACTAATCTAATATAATAGAAAATACTAATATAATAGAAAAGAACTATCTTTTCTGTATACTTTCCCCAATTTTGTTGCTATCGCGGGCTTTACGAAATTGATCAGATTAGATAGATATTCCTTCAGCACAACATAGGTCATCTAAAGGATCTCGGAGACCCACCAAAGTACGAAAGCCAGGATCTTTTAGAAAATAGATTCCTATTCGAAGAGTGTATAACTGCATAGATAAGCTCACACTAACTCGTCAATTTGGGATCTAATTCAAGATTTTTCTTGGGAGGTATCGGGAAGGAATTGGAATGGAATAAGATCAATTCATACAGAAGAAAATGTTCTCTATTGATTCTGTACCTATGGGATATGGATAGAGAAAGAGAAAAAAATCAAAGATTTCACATAGTATTTTTGATCAAAAAATCAATCAGATTAATTTCGTACCCTTCGTTTAATGGTCAAATTCTACAAGATCAAACCTATGGGACTTAAGGAATGATATAAAAAAAAGAGAGGGAAAAAGAAATTAATATTAAATAAAAATGAAGTAGAAGAACCCAGATTCCAAATGAACAAATTCAAACTTGAAAAGGACCTTTCTGATTCTCGAAGAATGAGGGGCAAGGGGATTGATCAAGAAAGATCTCTTGTTCTTATTATAGGATAGTGATTGGATCCGCATATGTTTGGTAATGAGAATAATCTTCTCCTTTAAGAATAGTCAAAAATGGAAAGTGTTCAATTGGAACATGAAAATGTGACTAAATTGGTCCTAGTTACTCTTCGGGACAAAGTGGAATAAGGGAGTGGATTCTCAAGCTCGAAAAAGGATCCAATGAATTTGAAAGAATTGAACAAGGAGCTGTATGAGGTGAAAATCTCATGTACGGTTCTGTAGAGTAGCAGTAAGGTTGACTTATCTGTCAACTTTTCCACTATCACCCCTAAAAAACCAAACTCTGCCTTATGTAAAGTTGCCAGAGTATGATTAACCTTTGGATTTGAAATCACTACTTATATACCTAGTATTGGCTATAATTTACAAGAACATTCTTCAATCTTAGTAAGAGGGGGAAGGGTTAAGGATTTACCCGGTGTAAGATATCACATTGTTCGAGGAACCCTAGATGTTGTCAGAGTAAAAGATCGTCAATAAGGGCGTTCTAGTATGTTGTAAATTCTTGTCCATGGCTTGTATTATTTGATGATGCCATGTGAATCGCTAGAAACATGTGAAGTGTATGGCTAAACCAATAACGAAAGTTTCGTAAGGGGATTGGAACAGGCTACCATGGGACAAAAGATCTTCTTTCTAAAGAGATTCAATTCGGAACTCTTATATGCCCAAGGTTCAATATTGAAATAATTTCAAAGGTTTTCCCTGACTTTGTCCGTGTCAACAAACAATTTGAAATACCTCAAGTTTTTTAGAATAGGTCTGAGTTAAATAGTAATGATTCGAAGTACTTCTTTTTACACT
>JACGDI010002227.1:469272-503431 GCA_014898725.1 Jacaranda copaia
ATAATATACAAAATCCAGAATAAGCAACTTCAACTCTTTAATAACTCGTTACCAGTAATATTTCAAAATTAATTATACATAACATTAAAAGCCATAGTGTTTCTATAACAACACAATTTTAACTTGTAATATAAATCTAAACTCACGGTATCTAGTGCTGTTCACATATATTGGCAAGATAATATCGTGCTCCTAGTGTATCATCCAATCAATCCTTAGTAATTTGAGGTAAAAAATAAGAAACAACATATATATATAGTGTTGTAAGCCATAGTGAGAGTGTGGTAAAAATGTACATGCACAGTTGAACCTGAAATTTGAAAACTATCATATGGTAGAAATTGATTCAAAATGCATAAAATCATAAAGGCAAACGATTATATTGATTATAAAAATATTTGGTATAAGAAAGTCCTTCTTTTGAATTTAGGAAAAACATATATATTTTCTTGCAAAGGGCAAAAGCCCAAACACAAAACGTTTTGACAATAGAATTAGGAATTGCCTAATTGTTCAAAATATAATAAAGTATATTATTTGACCTTTAACTTCATTCTCATTAATATTGATATTTTGATTTTTAATTCCAACTTACACTGTTATGTCAAAGAGAAGAATATTGCACATGTTGAATAAATATCAACTTTTTAGGCTCCCAAAGAATATAAGAAGTGGTAAGGGTCCATCAGCCTCTCCATTACGTACATTTTCATTGCTTAAGTGCTTTGATCTTGAGCAGCGTTTTATTCCTTTCAACCTTGATGTAAATGTATCTCCAGTTCGAGCTAAAGTATTTATGAAGGTTGCAGTTGAAAATTTGTTTAGACCGACCTCACCCCAATGGACAAAGCCGAGCTGAACTCAGAAAGAAGTAGTTGAGATGAGATTGAGATGGCCAGGCCACCTTCAGAAGATAGCCAAGCTGAGCTCAAACTAGTTATGGTTTCAGCAGCTCAACGCGCAACCGAGAGATGAGGAACATGAGCTACACGTGGTGTTATATTATTAACTCTGATGTATGTGAATAGTTAGTAGTTTAGTGGGTGGTTATCATCCTAGTTAGTGGCATTCCTAGTCATTTAAAAGGCTTTGTATGAAATTGTAAGAAACAATTCATAAGAAAGATATACTAGATTACTATTTTTGTTTTTCCTCAATTGGTGCTTTGAAAAATTAATTTTGGCATCAATTTGGCACCGTCTATGGGAATAAGATTAGGAGTTAAGACATGAGAATGAGTAATTTAAAGGAGAATGGGAAGACAGGCATGAGGATGATGTCGCAAAGTGACAAGATGCCTGTAGCCACAGTTGCCACGCCTTCAGTTATGGCAATGTAGGTGGCAATCACTGAAGGAAGGATCGCCCAAGTATCTCCAATGGTGGCATAAATGACTATAGAATAGTTGGCCAACTTCTTATGGTCAACATTTGGTGTTATCGCCGTCACTTAATCTGCTAAAGTTATGCACGTGCCTCCTTTGCTGATGCTGCCAGGCCCCATGGTCATTCTTTTTTTGTTGGGAATAGCATATAATATTTTGCTCCCTCATTCTCTAATGCCTTTTCTAGGATTAGTTAACTCTATACCTTTAGCAAAGGCGACAATCACTCCAATAGCATACATGTCTGCATGTAGAAGCCCTGTATAGAGCCCCAGGGCTGCCTTGGTATCAGGAACAGTTACATAAGGCATGGTGATAGCAAAGCCACATTTTCTTAGAAATTTGGGTTGGTCATAAGAGGACAGGAGGTCACAGTAGCACCAGCTAAAAAAACACAGGAAAAATTAGGAAAGAAAGATACACGTGACATACATAAAGAGGCCCACATGAAGATCCCCACCCATTTAGTAGATGCAAAAGCAGTGGTGAATAGTCAAATCTCAGTGGGACATGGCTTAGATAGGAGAGACAAACCCTAATTGGATTGTGTAGCGAAGATGAAAGAGATGAGAAGGAAGATATAAGAGATGAGGAAAAAGATAGAAGGAAAGACAGGAGACGAGGTCAAGGCCTCACTTTTTGTTGAAGCCATATTGCATGATCTATTCCCAAAGAACCACAAGTTTTTCAACATGCCTAGGTACACAGGCATTGCTAACCCTACTAATCATCTATGTGAGTTTGAAAACTTTTCCTTGCTGTATAAATTCTCAGATGGAGTGAAGTGTAGAATTTTCCTCACCACCCTAGGGGGGTTGCCTAAAGGTGTTTTGGGCAATTTCCATCCCGATCCATTCAAACATTCAATGAATTCACATGAATATTCCTACACCAATTCACTAGTAACAAACAACATTAAAGAACTGCGCAGAGTTTACTTTCTCTTTGGCAAGGGGAGGTTGATAGCTTGAGAAGTTTTGAGAGGCAGTTCACTACAACTACCTTAGAGGTTCCATTGGCTACGCTAGAATTATTAAGTTGTGCTTTTGCACAAAGGCTGTGACCTAGTCCTTTCTTTTAGACCTTGAGTAAGAAACCAGTGGAAAGCTATGATGAGCTTCTGAGGAAGGCAAAGAAGTATATTCATGAAGAGAAGGATTGTGAGGCAAAGTAGAGGGAGTTGACGGATAAGAGAAAGGATAGAAGAGAATATTTTGCCAATAAAAAATCTAGATAAGAAGAGAGACCCAAAGCCGCACTTGTGCGGTATGTGAAAGTTCCACTGATGATAGGGCTAAAATTTGATTACTACACCCCTCTGTAGCTACCCAAGAACAAGTTATGCAAGCTATTGAGTATCTTAACCTGCTCCAATGGCTGCGTTCCCATAGAGACTCACTAAGACATCCCAGGTTGGACAGATTTTATCATTTTCATAATAAGTATGAGCACATGACGGAAGAATGTGATCACCTATAGAATGAGTTAGAACAGCTAGTGTGAGATAGGTAGTTGGACAAATTTGTGCTCAGGGTAGGATGTATTGATTCCAATGGAGGTGGGCCTAGAATCACATCGGATGTTGGCATATAATCCCAAGGAGAATGGGGAGTTGCTCAAGGATTCTTTGGATATGATTAAAGAAAAGAGAGAGAATGCTTGTCTCAGGTTGGCCAAATACAAGTAGAGGATCCAAACCACAATCAACATGAGGGTTAAGCTTTGTACTTTCTTGGTGGGGGATTGGGTCTTAAGAAGAGCAGATGCATTGGGGAACATCGAAAAATTGGAGCCCAACTGGGAAGGACCTTATAAGGTGATCAAAGTGCTAAAGGGGAAAGCATATGAGCTGGAAACTATAGAAAGAAAGAAATTAGCTCGCCCGTGGAATGTACAGAACTTATGGCATTTTTACATGTAATTTCTTTTTAGAATCTACCTTGCTACTCCTACTTTACATTAGCTTTATTTCATAAAAGTTAGACTGAGTTAGTTTCTATTTCTTGTAAGCATAAGTTAGGCAAGGTCATTATTTACCTTCTGTTAAGTCTAGAAATTCAATCATGCTTGTTTCTTTAAATCTCATTGATCTAAACGCAATAGACAAATGTCCAACTGAAGATGGAGAATGCCAAATTGAAATTAGCTCGACTGATCTAAACATAATGGATGAATGTCCAACTAAAGACGGCAAATACCAAATTAAAATCAGCTCGGCTAATCTAAATATAATGGATAAATATCCAACTGAATATGGCAAATGCCAAATTGAAATCAGCTTGGCTAATCTAAATGCAATGGATAAATGTCCAACTAAAGATGGCAAATGCCAAATTGAAATTAACTCGTTTGATCTAAATATAATGGACAAATGTCCAACTAAAGATGGTGAATGCCATATTGAAATTAGTTCGGCTAGTCTAAACATAATGGATGAATATCCAACTAAAGAAGGTGAATACCAAATTAAAATCATCTTGGCTAATCTAAACATAATGGATAAATGTCCAATTAAAGATGGCAAATGCTAAATTAAAATCAGCTTGACTGATCTAAACCCAATGGACAAATGTCCAACTGAAGATGGCGAATGCCAAATTGAAATCAGCTTAGCTGATCTAAACATAATGGATGAATGTCCAATTGAAGATAGCGAATGCCAAACAAAAGTAAGCTTGGCTGATCTAGAACAAAAATCAGCATAGCTAATCTATAATGATGGAAGATTGCTTAATCTGTTTGCAAGAAGCTGGAGCTAATATCAACTTGGCCTTATAATTCAATCAACCTTTCAAAAGTGATCAACACTTCAAAATAAGGATCTTTTTTTCATTTAGTAATTCAACCAACACTTGTTACAAAAGAAAAGAGAAAAAAAAAGAAAGAAAAAATATCACCCTAATAGGCGGGCAAAGTGCCTTACAAAGGGGTTTTCTTTTAACTACTAGGATCGGCCAACTCAAGGGGAGATGCAGCTGTTGGAGTGTCAGCCTGGTTTAAGGGCTCAGTCCTAAGGAGCATTTTGGCCCCTCCTAAAACCTCAATCTCTAAGCCAAGCTCGACTGCAGATCAAGGCTCAATAGGATCACCTTTACCTTTGCTAGTGAGGTCATCATCATCCTTTAAGTCTAATGAAAGAAATTCTAGCCCAAACATATAGTCCACGTTCTCCTCCGGCTGACCTATGTGTAGCACGCCCTTAGCCTTCAGCTGGTCTGGACAGATATTGATGCCATAATGATAATATTTCAAAGCCTTCTTCACAAGTATCTACTTGAAATCATTGCTCTTCAGATACTCGGCCAAATGCAATCTCTAACTGGCCTTCAGAAAGTTCTTCCCCTCCTCCATAAGATGAAATACCTCAAAGAAGATATCTCGTCTCTCACGACAACCCTTCTCTTTGGCCTTCTTCAAGGCCTTCTCCTATTGAGACATAAGCTCGAATATTTTCAGCCCAAACTTGGAGAGGTTACTGACCATCTCATCATGCTTGGCCCGTAGAGCTAAAAGTTGCTGCCTTAGGTCTGCGAACTAATTTATCTCGACATGAAGCTTATCCAGACTGGTCTTAAACCTCTAGTTATTCAACACCAACTATTGGTGTTCTCCTTCCAACCACGCGAGAACACTTCCTGCGAAGATACTTGTCTGGAATAGAGGAAGAAGAAGAAATTAGGAATGACGGTGAAAATATAAGTTGAGCCTTGGAAAGAAGTTGCATAGCATGGAAAGCTAGGGGGTAAACTGGTTATGAAGGCTGTCGAAGGGCATTCTGTCAGCTAGCTACTAATCTGATGTGGTTGAGATCCCCCTCAAAAAGTTCATGCTTAAGGTATGAGTGGAGTCTATTCAGATCAAACTTCTGGCCATGAGATAATTATCAGGTCAGCTATGACGCAAAGTTAAGCAACTTGGCTCCTCTGTTTGTTCTCGACTCCTCTAGTATGTTCTCCTTAACTGAAACTAGGTCAGTTGATTCAGCCGGGATAGGTCTCTTAGACGCTAGAGTTGCAAGGGAAAAAGTTTGATGTTTTTGCGTTGACAGCTTGGTAGGAGCTTTGTGAGAGGAGGTGGCTCCACTAGATCGCTTTGGGGGGTGGTTGCTCTTTTGCCTACCTAATTGGCTAACTACCGAGGCTAACAAGAATGCCTTGGTGGAAATCCTCTCTGGAAAAAAAAAGGGGAGAAAATAGGTCAGATACAAGATCGCCCGTGCAATGTTTGTTTTAAGGTAAAGGTGAATACCAAAGGGTTTTGAGAGCCTTTCAGCTTTAGGACTCAAGGCAAAGTAGTACAAGAAGCCTGGTGTTCTCAAATAGGAAAACTGTAATTGGCAACTATTTAGTCTATCTAGTAAGAATTGCCAACCTGATGGAAACATCATACTCTTGCTTGAGCTCTCCAAAGGCATATGTTCTATCCATCTCTCAGAGAAGCCCCACAACTCGGGCGAGACTATGTACACATAATACTTCTTCTAATACTTCATTGAGGTGGGGTATTTACATAGGAAGTGCATGTCTTCCCAAGATGTCAAATAAAATAACTCGATACCCAAGGATTTGGAGATAAAAGAGAATGAAAAAGGGTAGTTGTAGGCTCTACTTACATATGTCTATATTGGATAAAGAATTCGGCAACCTAAATGAATTGGGGGTGAACTGATTAAGCAGAATTCCCAAGCCGGTAGATACTAACTTAAATAGCTCAGGCAAAGAGAAACGTAGTCCACGTCGCAACTATTCTACATAGAGCACAAAAATCTTGGAGGTAGGTGATATGGCTGATCTAAAGACTTAAGTACTACTATGTGATATTCATCTGGGATTCTCATGATCTCTCTCGGCCTACAACCTTTATGCTTAGTCATTCGGGAGAAGTATGTCTCATAATAAGGCAACCCCACCTAAGTTATTCTCTTCTCAGTCTCCCTCATCACCTTCGACGGGATGATAAAAATTGAGTCATCCGAATCATTATCACCGACCAACTCAATCAACATTTTGTGTCTAAAAGTTCTTACAAAATAAAAATGAAATTGCAAGGCAAGGAGTTAGGAAAAATCCAAACTTATTTTCTAAAGGCGTGGAGGAAAGTGAGCAAAGTTTTCTTCAACTCACGATGGCGACTACTACGCAGACGATGAAGTGTTACCAAAGTGAGCAGAGGAAACTAGGAAAAGAGAGGAGAAAATTGGAGAGGAATTGCAAAAAATAGGGAAGAATAGAGAAGAATGAATGAGCAACTAGATGGCCTTTATAGGAGGAGAAAAAGGCTTTTGAACTCCTAGGTCCAAACCCCACTATACACATGTCTCTAGGGATATGCGAGATAGGATGACTCAATTAATGCTGAAGCTAGCAGACCTGGGGAAGGACAGTGCAATAATGGACCTTGGAAAGGAGCAAAATCATTACAAATTCACTTGCAAGCCCATTTTGGGCGCCATTCAACTCTATTGGGCATCCTACTAGGAATACAGGTGGAGCATTATCTCTAAAGTTGTTCCACTCGCTTTATTTACCCTTAGCTTGGACTTCATCATAGTTTAAACCTCTTTAAACTCAATTTTGGGGAGAGAGGTGATGCGTATGTATCTCCAACCTGAGTTAAAGTATTCATGAAGGCTGTAGTTGGAAATCTATTTAGGCTAAGCACACCCCCAATGGACAAAGCCGAGCTGAACTCAGAAAGAAGTAGCCGAGATGAGGTCGTGAGATGGCCGAGCTGAACTAAAAAAGAAGTAGCTGAGAGGAGATTGAGATATCCGGGCTGCACTTAGAAGTTAGCCGAGCTGAGCTCAAACTTCTTATGATTTTAGTAGCTTAACGCGCAATTAAAAGATAAGGAACATGGGCTACATGTTGTGTCATATTATTAACTCTGACGTATGTAAATAGTTAGTAGCTTAGTGGGTGGTTATCATCCCAATTAGTAGGATTTCTAATCATATAAAAGGCTTTGTACGAAATTATAAGAAACAACTCATAAGAAAGATATACTAAATTAATATTTTCATTTTTTCTCAATTGGTGCTTTGAAAAAATAATTTTGGCATCAATATCTACGAGCGTTGGATTTGTCAAGCTAGCATCAAGAGAACAATTTTACTCATGTTATTGCAAAGTCTTTGCCTGGTTCTTGTACTTGTAGTGATTCTTTCCCCTTGTTTACTGCACATGTCTAAATATTTTACCTTTGTTGGTGCTTTATAACATGAATGCACTACTAAAAAACTACTATTTGCAATGGATTTTGTGATAGTAAAAATTCGTCGCAAAAACCTTGATCACAAATTTTTGAGATAGATTTTGTGACCATGCCTTTTTGTGATAGATTTACAATTGATTTGAGGTGTCATTTTTGTGATGAAATTGTGTCGCAAATTTGTGATGGAAAAATCCATCGCAAGATTTCAATTTTGCAACAGATTTGTTCTCCCTCACAAAATTGCAATTTCTTTTAAAATAATTTGCAAGCAAAATATTTTTCTTTAATTAAATTTTTGTCACAAATTTTAAAAAAAATTCATGCATTTTGTATCAAATTAGAACTATAATTAACCAAAAAATTTTGCTACCACAATCTAAATTGCAAGGCCCAAATAATAATAATTCAAATCAAATAAGTATATTAATCTCAACAAATACAACAAACTCTTGAAAAACTCATTCTCTTTAACAAGAATCAAATTAACATTATACATCTAAAAGTATAATTTATATTACAATAAACATCAACATATAATACAAACTAAAATTTAATACTAGCTCTATGTAAAGGATTATACATAATTCCAACATCTTAGCATATCCGAATCTTTAGTGTAACACAAAAAAACAAAAATTAGAATAATTAAAGATAAAAAAATTATAAAAAAATGAGAAAAGGAAGTTGGCCAATGTTCTCCAAATATGCAATATTACAACAAAAACAAAATAAGGATCATGAGTAATAGAAATACAAACTAAACAAACATATGTTCAATATAATATATTAAACTAATATATAATCAATAGAAATTCACTAGATAACCTAACTTAATCAAACACAATTTATAAAATATAAATTCAATATAATCAAACATACATCTCATTGTAAACCAACATATAAATTAATATAAATTCAATGTATAATTCAAATTCTAATCGAACATATAACTCACAAAATGTAAATCTAATAAAAATCAATAAATAATTCAATATAAATACAATATTATTGAAGCATAATCTAATATATAATATATAAAATAATAAACAAAAAATTACGCTTTTGAAGTAACCAACACATCCAAATGATGGAAAATATTTCAAACGTGCAACATTAGCAAAAATGAAATTAATAAAAAAATTAAAAAAATTATAAGCAAAATATCTGGGGGCCAGATTTGGCCACCATGCAAAAGGCCAACACTGCTTTCGGCCAGCTGGCTTGTGTGAGGCCAATAGCAGCGCAGTCGGCTCGCCGTTATTGACAGTTCCACTGCTGGCAGATTAAATTAAAATAATATATATATATATATATATATAGAGACACAGAGAGAGAGAGAGGAAGAAAACGAGAGGAGGAGGACAAAAGTGGGGGAGGAATGAGGAGCGAAGATGGTAAATGAAATTTAGGGTTTGTGTAAGATATTTTTTTAATATTAAATTTAAATTTTTTATTTTATACACAATAGTTTATTTTTAATTTAAATTTTAAATTTTAAATTTTGAATATTCAATATCAAAATTTAATCTTAAAGCCTATTTATTATGTATAATTTTTAAATTTATACTTTGATTATTGATAACCTTTTAGTTTTATACTATATTATATTATATTATACTATACTATATTATATTATGTTATATTTTTAATAATAATTTTATTGTAAGATGAATTTTTGAATATTAATTATTTATTTTTTAGATATTTAAATATTACTACCATATAAACATTATTGATTATAATATATAGATATATAACTAATTTGAGTTACAAAACATTAATTACTAATATACAATTTGTATAAATTAGCATATAATCATTTTATAATAATTAATCTTCATTTTGTAATGATTAATGCATTTGCTAAAGGTAATGAGATAATATACCTTCTAGTTTATTAGAATACATAATTGTATATGGAAATTAAATTTATTAATTCATTAAAAAATTTTGATATCATAATTATATTTGTAATAAAAAGTATATTTACTTGAATATGTTAATAGTCATAAAGTATTTACAACATAATATATAAAAAAATTCCTAATATACGGAAAAAACATTAAATGATAGATAAAAGATAAACTTAGAAATTTATTGACAAGTGAAAGCTAAACAATGGACTTCATCCACCCCTTGACTGTTTGCGATGAATTCCAAATCCAATGCAAAAACTTTTAATTTTTTATTTTATTTTTTCAGTTTTGAGATGGAAAAATTCATAACTTATTCTCAAAAAAGTATTTTGATTATTCGTAACTTATTTTATTCATAATTTTTTATTATTTTATGATCTTTAAAATATTAACATGAATTCCGATACTACAAAAAAAAAATAGCTTTTCGCTACGGTTGCCCACCCACCACAAAAAAGTGCAAAGCGTAGGTCATAACTTATTCGCAATGGTTATGTAATGCTTTGGCAACCGCATTGCTTGTGGCAGTAGCGACACTACAACAAATTGCACTTCAAATAACAAAAATTTTGGTAACAAAGGTAAAATTCGTTACATATGTTAGATTTATTATAACAAAATTGATTTTTTGTTACAAATAACATTTTCTTGAGTAACAAAGTAAAAGTTTTGTTATCTTTAACTCAAATTTGTTACCTTAAATTTTTTATATTCGTAACTAAATAATAATTCGTTATGAAAAATGTTATTTTATTACATATAACATTTTGTGTCATATAACAATATATATTGGTAACAAAATTTGGTGCCTTTTGTAACAATAAAATATTTGTTACAAATGAAATATATTTTAACAAAGTTCTGAGTTACTAAACTTTAATTAACTTTCCTCCAAATATCAATTGTAGACATATGGTAACAATGATTTTTGTTACTAATTATAAATGAATATTAAATTAAATTTTTACTAATACTTGTGAGTTGGGCTTTTGTTCAAGAAATGGACTTCACAATAATGTAAAGAATTTATTAATTGGGCTTAACCAATTTTTTAGTAAATTATTACTAAATTGAGTTTTATTTTAAAGAATTAGCTTGAAGAAATTTGAAGTGAATAATCCATTAATTGGGCTAATTTCTTTAAAATATTGGGCTTTGTTACTTTTTTGTGAATTATTCAATGAATTGAGAGTTTTCATTTATGAAATAGATTTGACCAAATTTATAGTAAATTAAGTGGTGAATTAGGCTTCATTTAAGAGTTGGTTTTGAACAAATTTGAAGTGAGGTAAATGATAAATCAAGTTTTTTTCAAGGAACTAACCATTTTTTTTATTATTAATTGAGCTTCACATTAGTTCAAATAATTGTTTACTTTGAGTTGACCAACTTATTTTTTTTAACTAATTGGGCTTAACTAATATTTTAGTGAATTGGCGAATTGAGCTTCATACTAATTTGAAGAATTTGTTAATTGGGCTTTACCAACTTCCTTTTCATTAATTGAGCTTTAATAATTATCCTAGTAAATTAGTGAATCGGAATTCAAAATGAATTGGATCCAACATTAACTTAAAGAATTAATTAATTGTGTGTTTACAACTTTCTTTTATTAATATGAGTTCCCCAGGTTTTTGGTAAATTAATGTCATTTGGTAAAGAATTGAGTTTGACATTATATTGCAGAGTTGGTTAATTGGGATTTAGCAACTTCATTTTTATTAAGTGGGCTTCACTAATTTTATGATGAATTGGTGCCATAATAGAGGTAGCAATTTGGGGAGGTTGTGCAGGTTCGGGTTGACTTGAAGTAGGAGTATAATATTAATTTTCTCAGCCCTAATTCAATTCAACCTAATGATAATCTGAAAATGCTCAACACTAATCCAACCTGAATCATATCAAGTCAAGTTTGGGTCGACCTAATTTTTATGTAGTCAACTCGCCAACTCAAATCTATACAATCCAACTTGTCAATCTGATTTAAAATAATTATTTCAAACATTTATTTCAATTTCAATTCCTACTATTAATATATATATATACACACACACACAAAATAACTTCTTTATGTTTTATAAAACCACGCACACCACCTCTATAATTTTTGTTCATAATTTTTTAATATATATATGTAATGCCAATTGTTTTTGATAAATATTTTTTTTATAATTTTTTAAAATAAAGTGTTTTATATTATAAGCTCTTATACATAATGTAAAGAGGTATTTACTTATTTTTAAAATTTAAACATACTCCTGTAATATTCTAAACTGTATGAATTTTAAGTTTTTATTTTATTCATACATTGCAAGGCTTATTTTAAAATTTGATATTTTTATTAGCATAAAAAAAATTTATAATATCTTTTCATTAAAAACTTAGCCAAATACCCACTTAGTCTATATTTTTACTTGTCTATTAATATTATATATTTTGATTAATGAAATAAATTATTATAGTATTTTCTTTACCCAATATTCACAATGCAAAAATATTGCTCCTTTACCTAACAATTTATATATGCATACATGTAATAAAATTTCTTTGCTTCATGCAGTTACATTATATAATCATCCTACACTTTCTATTTATTTATTTTAGTTCACTATTTGATACTCTTATTTTATTTATTCAAATGACAATTATTATTTTATTTTTAAAAATAATAATATTATTCTAAAATATTCTAATAAACTAATTATGTCAAATCATTAATTTTCAAAACTTATTTTTAATAGTGTAAAAAAATTCACACCTTTTACTCTTTTGATTAATATGTTTTATAATTTTATTTTATTTACATTAAGAACTAGTGGTATAAATGAAATGAGACAATTTGTGAACAATTTGAACTCGTTAGTTAAATAAGCCAAACCAAGCTTAATAAGTACAAGTATCTATGTACATATCTATATTAACAAAGGTTAGTTGTAGCTAAATTGGTAAAGTTCTTGTTGTAGGGCATTGGAGGTGTGGGTTCAAGTCTCCATTCCAGCAAATTTTGAATTTCCATTTCCAGTGGGTGGGTCAGGCGCATGTAGCGAGGCGAGGCGAGCATGCTGCAGGTTTGGCGGGGCGGCTCCATTTCTAGTGGGCGAGCGGGCTAGGCGGTCTGGTCGAACGTATGTGCATGCGGGGTGGGATGGGTGCACCGCTAATTGGGCGGGGCGGGCCAAGTGTTAAATATAACAAAAATTTTACATTCTTTCATAATGAAACTCTTAGTTATCTTTTCAATTAGTAATGAAATGCTTATTTTTGAATTAATATATTATTTAGCTATTTGTAACAAAATATTTTGTTGCATAAACAATTAGTAACTATACTTAATTAAATAAATAATATCATTATATTATGCATTGGTAACAAAAAAATAAAAAAAATGTTAATGTTTTAGTAACTAAATATTTTGTTACGTTATAAAATCTATTGTAACTAATACACTTTTTTGCTACTAATATCATAATTTTGGTAATGATATATTCTATTGCCATAAGTCCAACATTCGTAACGAATCGTAAATTTTGTTACTAAGACTTTTTGCGACGGGCTTTAGGGCACAAAACTTAAGTAATGAAAAATTCGTTACCACTATTTTGGGTCACAAATTTCGGCGTTGTGGTAATGAAATTATTCGTTACTAAAATTATAATTTATTGTAGTGCGAATAATTAGCCACAGTTTGGAAACCATTGCCAAAACTTTAGCTATAGTTTTGCAACATGTTGGTGATGATTTTTTAGAAGTAGGTGATATTCTACAACTAATGGTTATGGAATGCAAAAGTGTAGCCATTATGCCTATTGATTACGCTTTAGAAAAACCATGGGCAATACTTTAAATTATTAACCACCCCTATTGACCACATTCTAGAAATGTGTAAGCAATATTATAACTATTTCTTACGATCCAAACATTCAGTGGCAAAAAAGTGCAAGCATTTGGACAACGATTTCCCAACCTTAGCTAATGCTCTAATTAATATTTTAAACAAATTATCCTCGTAAAAATATTATTTATACCTATTACATATTCATTTAAATAATAAATTTCAAATATATTAATATTAAACAATCAACATCAGCTGATTTAAGAAAACATTCAATATTGCAACAAATGTTTTGAGGGCATCTAAGCAATTAGTTTCCTTCATGAAAATCAAATGATGCCTTGTTCAATTGGTTGCTTTGATAATTTGATGGATGTGAAGTCGAACTCTGATCAACACTCAGAAAACATCTTTTAGCAAGAAAGTTTGACTCCATTGCAATAATTCTTAAACATTGAAGTGAGCTCTAATAAAAATAGTAGGTATGTCAGAAAGATTGGGCTATGGATTTGGGGATCTTCTGGACTTGATCACAGGAACTTAGTCTTTTCTAACTTGTAACTCTTAAGAGATGGATCAATCGATTTTTGGAAGACCTATAGGGAAAACTATACTACTTTTCTAACTACTTCAACTTGTAGCACCTCTCTCAGGTTAGCACCTAACTTAAAGCATCACTATAGTTCAAACTTAAATCTCGAATCATAATGCAATTAATAGGTTCATACAAACTTTTCAAACTTAACACATCAGAAGTAGTAGCATATTCCAAGCTTGCAATTACAACAACACATAACATATATACTATAGATCAACTCTTGACATACCTAACAAGGTTTATACAAGCCTCAAATTCTCAAAAACAAACTTGACATATCATGACATCTTTACTCTAAGCTTAGCATTCAAGAGCTCGCACATATACACATAAGTATCAGTTTAATTACAAATTGTATCTTCTCTTTCGCCTAAGCTAGAGATTCATTTTCACCACTTCATCCTATTTGAGAAGCGTGAATAACATAGGGGAGGTAAGTCTAAAGGACATAGTGAGGGATAATAGTAACCATAAACAGTAGGGATTTGTTGAGAAAGAATAAACTCAATAGACCGGAATTTAATGAATAAACAGGTATATTTCAAATACAAGCAATAACAGGTTAGGTAAACAAGCATTATCAAATTCAAGCCTTTAGTAGGTATTAGCTTGGGGGTTGTGACTATCGACTAGAATGGCCTGAGATCATCTCAATTGATCCTACTTGGGAGGCAAGAGCGTCTCAACTAATCAAAATCATGAGGAAATGCAGACGGCTCGTTCGACACGTACAATAGCTCTATTTAGACCAAAAAGCTACACTATCCTTTTTACTCCAAGAGCAAAACACAAACAATTAAGGTACAATCAGAACAAAACAAACCTAAACATAATACACAGTTCAACAAATCAGAACGATCCTACATATTGGATTCTTCTTATACTAGTCAAACAAGTACTTTACCATAGCATGAAAGCTTGGTATACAATAGGTTGCCTATACGGATTGTATGACCCATTATGGATACCTAAGCAGACTGCTTAGCTTATCGTGGACACCCAAGCAGATTGTAGAGCATGTCCTAAGTATCCTAGCATTCCATATGGGATTGGCACTTGGCCTAAGTACTTCTCTATATAAGTACAATAAGTATAAAGCAATCAATTGGATTTGTCGATGACGCAATACATTAACAACTAACAAGTATAATCAAGCCAACAAGGCTAGATAATAAGATACGAACAAGTAAGCATTTTGATAAGGTATTTGATAACATTACAAGATGGGAACAAGTACAAGATGATAGCAAGTATCGATTGAGAACAAGTACAAGACAAGATAATAGCAAGCACTGGTCAAAAACAAGTACAAGACATGACTATTAGAAAGTTTTAGGCACTAAAATAGACAAGAACGATCTCATAATTGTGCCTAATCAAGATCTAACCCTCACAAGCGTATATGAGTCAAATAACAGATAACAAACAAGAACACATTTAATTACGAATTTCAATAACATGAGTAAGTAAAGAACAATCACATTGAATCCTCATAGGGGACATTCCACAAAAATAGATAGAATAATTAAGGCCAAAGGGGCAGACCCTCACCTCCATAGTCTAAGAAACTACAATTGTCATCTACTAGTTTGTAGGTCCCACTTATTTATCACTTAACCAAAATAGCATAATTATAGTCAAAATCTATATTTAGCTCCCAATACATCGCTATCAGGCTTATTATTAATCCAAATTCACTAATCAACCTTTAAAATGATAGTTTAATGCTTAAATAACACTATTGTCCTAGTAATGGCTAATACAGTTAGTATTACCCAAAATAAATCTCAATTTTCATATTGATTTCACTTATCAGGACAAATTAGTCCTTAATTACATAGTCTTATCACAATATCAACCTAGAATCACATTAATTGCTTAAATTTTCATAATTAACCCTAACAAATGCCGCTTAAGTCTGAAATCTCCAAATTGGGGTTTTCTCACTTAAACAATCTCTATAAATCTCAAGATTGTCATAAAATAATACAATCCTAGTTCATTAAGCTTATAATGGCGCATGTATGTTCCAAAATCTCAGTTCGATATTATACCTTAAATAACCTATTCACCATCACTTAGGTTCCAATTCATAAAATAAAAGTTTAATCACTTAATTAACTCAATTAATCCAAAAGTTATCCTAAAATAATACAAATTTCAGTCCATTACTATAGAACTCTCCATGCATAGGAAATATACATATATATCAATTATACCATGATCCTCATTGCATAAGTACAATATACAGGTATGTATAAGTTTGAAATCAGCTCTTTTACCCATGATCCGAATATGGAGGTGTCAGAATCAAAAATTGAGACCATTATTATGATCACTGCGATGAGCTGAAGATACTATTTTAGGGTCGCTGGAGCATCGCCAACGGCCGCTGGAGCGCCACCATTTGTCGTCGTCAAAAAACACCTAAGCATCGTCAAAATGCTCCTCTCAATCTCCTAAACCTAATGCCACAACCAATTTCACATTTTGCCATTTCAACAACCCTCAATTTGCCTTGAAACCCCCAAACACCATTCATGCCACTGCCTCAACGCTTCCACTTTCACTGCTATCGGTAGTCGGAACTCAAAATTGACTTCACCAAATGCTTCTTAAAGCTGAACCCACCACCAAAGACCCTTGCCCAACCTCCAAAAGTCACTGGAAGAATTGGCCCACTGGGCTCCACATTGCATGATTTCGGTCTCACGGTTCCTAGTGGCTCACTAGAGTTTTGGGTGTGTAAAAGGTATGGTTGTGAAGCTGAGCTCGAGTGGAAGAGGATGGCCAAAGTAGTTTTTCGATTCCCAGTGACTATTGAGCAATCACCGAAGGGAGAGGGGGTGTGGCCACGGTGAAAAGGAGAAAATGAAATGGGGTTGAAATGGAATTTGGCATATTTATAGGGCTATTTCTAAAATTTTCAAATTTGACCCCAAAGGAGTTGGAGTCTAGCAATTAGGTCATAAAATTTATGAAAATAATGGCTAAACCCTAGTTGACTTATGGCCTTCCATGCAAACCCCAATCCCCAAAGTTGTGCAATTAAGTCCTTAAAAATTGCGATTTGGCCGCAAGAGTTTCAATTAAAATGAAATCAAGTTTGTTAAAATTATAAATTGACCACAAAACTTCTAAAAATAATTAATAAATTAAAATTCATAGAAATAAAATAATGGCAGTAAATTGACACTTAAATTAATACAAATCAAGAAAATTGTGGGCGTGTTACACAACCTGACTGCCATTTATCACAAATCTTTTCTGTGCCAAAAATATTCAGTAAATGAAGGAAGATGAAAAGTTAAAGAAATGGAATTCCAGCATCTAGGAAATTAGTTTGAGCAACTGATGAAGTGATAGATAATCAAATGAGAGAATTCTATTTGGATAATGGTTGTCTAACAAATTAACCATGATTCTATTTATTCAAACTTAAATTGGCCACATCAATGAGCTTGCATTATCAATAAGAAAATTAACTACACTCAAAGAAATAGGACAAAAAGAAAACCCAATGTTAAGAGAATGTTTTTACAAGTCTTGAAGTTGAAAAGGAAAAGAGAATTGATAGTGACCATCTCACACTGATATTAATTTAGTAATTACCAGCATTTAAAAATCCACTCTCTTTCCAATATTTAGTCAATAAGTCATCCTTCATTCTATTGGGAATAGTTCAAGCCAGAATATAAATGTAGCCTATTCTGTGGACCTGCATCACATCTATCAGGCCCTTATGCAGAATTCAAAAAATGAGAAAAGCATCAAATCACCTATCGTCAATTGAGCTCGAATTGTCACTTCCAAAAACACGCCCTGCAACACCCTGTATTAACCAACAATCACAATGCACATATAAGAATACAATTATAAAAGAAGCTACAAATTTCAAGAAATTGTCAGCATGCTATAACTAATCTAGATACTTGTATTAGAACTTGCTATTATAAAAGAAAACAACAAAAATAAGTACGCAGCAACCGATCAAAAATACACCAAAATAACTTTATTAATCTTGATGCAATAAAAGCTGAAGGGAAAAAAAAGGAAAAGTAGTAGACTACTTAAAAATACAAGGAAAATCACCTGGTACTTAGATACTAAATCCATCATACTCTACGAAAAGAATCAAAACCTCTTGAATTTCCGCAATGCATTAAGAAAACAGAATACCAAGCTTAATATCGATATTCAACAGCGAAACTCAAAGCTTTGATCTCAAGATATTGAGCAATAAAAGCATAAATTTCTGCTCCCACAAAACCAATCCTAATACACATAAATTTGCCTAAAATTTAAGAAAAAGATCAAAAAAAGGTGAAGAGAAGCCCCAAACCTGATAACACTCATTTAGTGAATTTAGAAGAAATTATGTTGCCGAGACAAAGTACTTAACACCTTAACCTATAAAAGGTGAGAAAATCTAACATTAAGTGCAAAATCAAATATGAAAAGGAGTTTATATAAGAGAAAATTAAAGTAAAAATCACAAATCAATGACCAAAAATTTGAGCAAAAAATTGTACCCTTTGGTATGTATTTGTTGTTAGTGTGAGATAGAGAGCATGATTGTGCAAGGCAGTGCATCTTTGCTAGTGGTGTGTGAGAGAGATAGAAAGAAGTTGCAACGCAATGTATGTGGCGGTGTGTGTACGTTGGTGGTCTTCCTCAAAGTTGCGGGCACGATGGTGGTTAAATAAGAAACGAAGGAAATGATGGCAAGGAGATGAAAATAAGAAATAACAAAAATTAAAAGAAGGATTTTTTAATTAGCAAAATATTTGGAAAAATTGCAAATGTGTTGGGAAATAGAATAAAAAATGAGAAAAAAAATAATTTAATTATTATGGATGTAAAAGCATAGGTAATAATAGCATATTAGCTACAATTTAACTACTAAGTGTTGGTAATTAAAAGTTTTAATTGTTATAGTAGCAAATACGTAAGTAATAATCAGATAATGCTTAAGATTTACTTCCAAGCATGGGATTTTGTAAATTTATTGCCCACGTAGTTCATAATATGGGCAAAAATTTATTCCTATTTTAACAAGAGTAAGTAAATATGGGGTGGCCAAAAGCACATTTTTTTGTAGTGCGAATCTATCGCTAATCTTCTCATTTGCGACAAAAATTTCAGTTGCAAAATTTTTTTGTATATATTTTATATTTTTGCAACAGATTTTTCCCATTGCAATAGTCCAAAGTTAATTTGTTAAAAAATTGTCACTTCGCGATGAATTTTGCAACGGATATTTTTGTGATGGATTTTTCGTTACAAAATCCTTTGTAATTTGCGATGGATTTTTTTCATTGTAAGAAGCAGTTTTTTAGTAGTGTTGATTTCTTTTTGATTTTAGTTCAACATTGAAGGTGAATTTTGGTGGACCAAAAATTAGGATTTTTCAGTTAGATTTATGATTGAATTTTCAGTTTGAAGAGTATCTCTGGGTATTTTTACCCCAAAACCATGCACTTAATGAGTATGTGCGTGGCCTGTAAGGTCTCCATTAAGTATATGATGAAAGAGGGAGAGAAAAAAAGATAAATCCGATATAAATTGTTACTTGGGGATTCATTGTGAGATTTTCATAAGCAACTGGACTAAAATTGAACTACGCCTAAGGTATGGACCAAATGTACGATTTTCCAGTCATATAACATAAAGCTTTAAATTTTTTAGCTATACTATTTTATTTCTATTCAATAAAATAATATGAAAGTTGACATATACATTATTAATAAGCACGCACTCTACACACAAATGCATGCGCATGCGCATGCGCGTGCGGACTCGCGCACATATACATTGCGTACATATATATATACATACATACATACACATGTAAGGCAAAACTAAAGAAACCCTTGAAGTTCGGAATGAATATATATTCATTTAGACAATCTAATAAATCAAGTTTAGTCAACAAGCTTGTATACTAAGCATATTTATAAATGTAAGAAATAATTTTAATAACTTTAGAGAATGAGAATAAAAGCAAAAGAAAAGTACAAACTAAATTTGTTATGATATTTATGACTCAATAAATCAACAAATATAATTGTCGGAAAAGACTATGCAACAAATACTATACGTAAGCTATCTATCATCTTTTATTGAATATCGATTGGACAAAACAAACTAGAAAACTTGCTTAATGAACCTGTTCTATTCACACACCTGTTGATGCTTCTCTTCATATCCTGCAAAATAGATAAATACAGATTATAGGAAAAAAACGATCATACAATCAACATGGCTAAAAAGACTTGCAAATATATGTTGAGGATGATTAAGACAGTATCTTTGCTAAATAAAAATAACACTTTGATTAATTATTACCTATTTGAGTTCACAAAATCAAATTATACCGCAACAATATCACAATAAACTTTTTAGGCCATAAAATGAGGATTTAAGCTCCTCAGTTCAATTCACTGTAGAATATTGATCACACTTTGAAAAGGGAAGAACATCTCATATTGAAGAAATAAAAAGCGTAGCCGAAAGATAACAAATGAATCCTGCAAATATTAGTTTGAGTAGAGACAAACAACAACTTGGTCACGTTTTATTCATTCTAAATGAATATTTTGCTATGGAAGTAAACTTAGATTAAAACCCTATCTCCTGGAGATATGGAAATAAACTTTATTGGGATTATATTGAGTACTTGAAGCTTTTGATAAAAGTTAGTTGTATGGTTTAAACATTATATTGAGAACTCAAAGATTATGATAAAAATTGCGATAACACATCTATTGTTAAGTCTAATTTGTAGTTGAATTCCTTTAGAAAAGTTTGGCCTTCACAATATACAATGCAATCAATAACTATATAACTATGTAAGGAAAAATATAACTCATCTTAAAATTATTCATAATTTTACTGAGTCAATTTTACATTATTTTTGCCAAAACGTTTAAGACAAATACTAATTTAATAAATCCCATTACATTCACCTAAGTTTAACTCAACCAAAATTTGATCTTGTCAATTTCTGTGCATCAATTAAAATATTTGACTGTTGTCTTTCTACCCATAAGAGTATATAATGGTTCCTATATTTATTTTTCAAGAAATTGTCCAAGAAAAACCCTTTGTCATCATATTCCACAAATTCACCCAAAATAAATATAGGCACTATAAAAAATTAAATAAGAAGAAGAAGAAGGAGGAGGAAAGAAAAAAAATAGAAAAGCAGCCTAATAGATCAAAAATGAAATCATACCTTAGGCTCCACTATTGCCATGGGAAACAGATATAAAATGGGCTTAGGAGAAAGCACCAGAGCATAATCTTTTGAAGGCATAGGTGCTGAGTTCTATAAGAAAGAATTATTAATTGTCACTAATGTCAAAATCAAGCAGAAATAAAGGAGCAAGCAAAAAGGGGAATGGAATGCTTATTGAAGGAAATGAAAAGGATGAGTTTATCATATTTGTTCGTACCTCTTCCATTTCAAAAATTTCTTATCAAAATTTTATACAGCTAGTGAGTGAATGACTAAATGAGTGTAAATATGCGTGTGTATAAGCCTACTATTTGATTTATATAGCTAAGTCTCTTTACCTGTGGCTGAGAAAGACTAGATTGTTGAACTACTTGCTTGTCCCCCGCCCTCCCTTTTTCCCTTTCCACTCTTTAATTTTGTAATCTGGAAATGGAGAAGTTAGATATCCTTAATTTACAATCACTTTTAATTAACATAATAGTAAGAACCAAAGTATACAAAAATATATGTAAAGTAACCCAAAACGAAGATGTGAAACAATTTGAATTAATAACATGATCTACCAAGTTGCACCTTATGGGGATTATAATTTAATATTTTGATTACATGAATTAAAATTAGATCCTAAATATTTATGTATTTATTTTACAATCTATAAATATTATAATTACGAATTATTGTGGTAATAACAAATGTTGAATTATGCAATATTTTTACAATTTAAATATTTGTACCTAGTCATGATTCAACTCAGTTTGGATTTTCTCATCCAATTAAGAAAAGAAACAGAGAGATAGACAACCACGTACCCATCGAATAACAAAAAACAAGGCGGAAAAAAAAAAGGATAAGATATTGAGTTTTACTTTGTTTCAAATAGCTCCTAAGAAAGCATGGTGTCGGTCAATATATGTGTGTGTATATATATATTTGCTGATGCTTCAAGAATTTGGTTACCCAATTTTGTTGAAGCTTCACCCTACTCTCATGACCTTTTGGTTTAAAGCATTCACAATTTTTTTATATTTACTAAAGCAAACTAACTTACTTTAGTTTAAGCACAGACATGGAGTGTGTCATTGTCGCTATTACAAGATAATGAATTGGCATAGATACATTGTCATATGTTATTTGAGTTGTTATTTCTTTGTTCCAGAGTCCATCTTTCCAATTATTCTTGTAGAGATAATACATATCGTAGTTGAAGAAGAGAGTGAATAATGTGTACATGGTAGAAAGAGTAATGCATTCATTTAAAGAAATGACCGTTGCTTTTACTTCATTATCTGCATCCAATTGTTAAATATTAAAATTTCCCTATTCAACCTATTGTACATCTTTTACAAAAAAAGTTAATAGGTTAGCGAAATTTGGAAATGTGATATCCTACTCAGGACAACCTCAAGCTGAGATATCAAAATAATTCAATCTTAAATCTAAACCTATAATACCGACAATAGACCCATAAAGTTTGCTCACAAACGTCAATACACCATAAGCAGCGAAAATTTCATCTTAACCTTTACCACAATTCATTAGTAGTCATGCTAAGGTTCAATTCATAGACATTCAACAAAATATATACACAACCCCAAGGTAGCCTTAGCAACTCTAACATATCTCAACATCTAAGTTCACATATAACATTATGATATCCCATGTCTACATAAGGACACCTAGTCTACTACAAAAAATGCATCTCTTCAATTCAGATAAAAACTTTACATTCCTACTCGACCCTATTGGCAAAATTAATGGAAACGGGGATAAGTCCAATGAACATAGTGAGGGATAATATATCAAGCAATAATAGAGATCTTTTAAAGAAAGAGAACATTTTAATAAATTTAAAATCCAACAAGCAATACAAGTACAATTACGATTCAAGCAAAAACAAGAATAGCAAATAGGAAACTCTCATACCTATTGCTCTAAGAATATATTACAATCAAGCAAAAAATGAGTATAAATTAGCAATCCTTTACAGTATATGCATTCTAATAGAATGGGTTCAGACATGCATATCAATTCATCTTATACCAGTTAAACAACTACTTCCAAAGTGTGATAGCACGACATATAATTGGTGTGTTCATATGAACTATATGGTGCATTACAAATACCTAAAAAGATTGCTCAGTGTACTGATGATACCTAAGTGGGCAGCTTAGTGTATCATGGACACCTAGGTGGACTGCAAAGCATGTCCCATATATCCCAACATTTCGCATAGGATTGGCACTCGACTCAAGTACTATCTCCACACAAGTACAACAAATACAAGATGTACCAATCAAGTAATCGAATTTGCTGATGAGGTAATATTTGAATGACTAACAAGTACAATTAAGCCAATTGGCTCAATAGCAAGATACAAACAAGCAAATATGTCAGCAAAGCATCTGATAACAATTCAAGATGGAAATAAGTACCAAACAATGACAAGTACCAATCATGATAGAAGGGAGTTCTGGGCACCAAAACAAACAAGAATGACTCAATAGAGTGAAACAAGTACTAACTCTCATAGAAGTACACAAATCAAGTAATCAATTATGAGCAAGTACACAATCAAGTACAAATTTCAATAAAACAAGCAAGTACTATTCAAGCAAGTGCAAGTAAGTACAATCAAGCAAATTAACACTCACAAGGGTTATGCTACAAGAATAGATAGGTATAACAAGGCCAAAATGGTAGACCCTCATCTCCATTATCTTAGGAAATGCACCCAAAAATAGTAGTTCACTGGTCCTCGAGACATACCTCTTTGTCACATAGCCAAAAGAGCATAATTATAGTCAGAATCTATGTTTGACTCCTGACACATCACTATTATGATTATCATAATCCAAATCACTAATTATCTTGTTAACATGATAATTAAATGCTTAAATAGCACTATCGCCCCAAAAATGGCTAATAAAATCAGTATCGCCAAACTAAATCTCTGCTTCATATCGATTTCACCTATCATAATATAGCCTAGTTCTTAATTACATAATCTTATCACAATATTAACCTAGAATCACAATAATTGCTTAAATCTTCAAAGTAATCTCAACAAGTATTATTTAAGTCCTAAATCCACAATTTAAAGTTTAATTTCTTATTAAACTTATAAAATCCCAATTTGGCATATAATACAACATATGTAGGACCACAATTATAATATTCCATCCATGCGTGGTTCAAACATGTATATAATCCATGATAACTCATTCTAGCTAGGGTACAAGGTATAAACAATAAAATACAACATATATATATATGATCAAATCCTTTCTAACTATTTTACCCATGAATCACCTAATTGAAACCTTAGATTTAACAATTGAGACCACTATTATGATCACTATGTTGAGGAGCAGATTTTATCTCAAATTTACCGCCGCCACGCGTTGCTGCCGAAATAACCTAAAGTCACCACCAAAATGCTACCCTCAATAACTTATTTTCGCTAGGGTAAAAGGTATAAACAATATAATACAACATGTATATATTGTTAGAATAGTACCCTGCAAGCTAATAAGATTGGCCTTGTACGAACTATTACCTTATAAAGTAATCTCAATTGAATGGTATTTTCTATATAGCCACATTAATATTATGTTTTATTATACTTCATTTGCATTTGGATAAAGCCCTTAAATCACCTTAGACTATGGGACTTGGTTTGGTGACCATAGAATAAGTCTCATATGGTCGTGATCTTAAAACTGCCAAGTTATAGGATCTTATGAGACGGGGCATCTAAGATCCGGATAGACTTGCACTAATGAAGCATAAATTTAAAGATAGAAGATTGCTCTATTTTATGAGCAACTATATGAGATACGGGTGTATGTTAATGGGTTCTTGTTAAAGAACAAGACACAAAAGACCTATCAGAGAATCCACTAGATAGTCAAAGTGGCAAGTCAGTAGTGGCTAATTCTTATACTTATGCTAGTGCATATTATTAGTCTTTTGACCTGAGGATCCATGGTAATCTTGTATCAAGTCCTCATGCTTTGACTCATTCTTGATTATTTAGTGGGTCTTTCAAGTTGAGATTGGGTATGAGCTACTTGGCATAAAGGTTTGTGAGATCTAAGATGGAATCTAACTCCTCACTATTGTGAAGGGTGAGTACATCTTCTATGTGTTCTATAATGATTGATTCCAAGAAATTCTTGTGTAAGGTGGTGTGATAATTTGGAAAAGAAGTTTTCCAAAGGTGAGGTCACACAAATGGATTCAAACATTGAGAATAGACATATAGTATCGAAGCTAATGGGGAGTTGACAAATATCTTGCCCTAGACCTCTTTCCCTAGACCTCTTTCAAGATATAGAAGATGAAAGGACCATATTTGCATGGCATGCGTAGAGTAATAATGGTTCTTTAGAATATTCATTTTGGCCAATTAGTTGGGCTCCATGGGCTTGAGGTTGGACATCGACCATGGAGAATGGGTACTCTTCAATTAATGAGATTAATTAAATTGGGTCAATTAATTTAAAAGGAGTTTTAAATTAGAATGATTATAAGATATTCAAAAGTCACAAAGCATTGTGAGCTCATGTCCAATGAATGGTAGAACCTTTTGGGTTACACACAAAATCTAATTAGCTTCCTAATTAATGGAGAGAATTTTTTGAGGAGTTAGAAAAGAGATCTCTCTAGTCTAATAGACCTAATTTTGGTGCCAAGTTTGAAGGTCAATTTTGGCTTGATAGATTTAAGTATTAAATTGATCAACTAATTTAAGGATTTAAATTCGACCAATAATTAAGGAGTTAATTATTTGATTCCAACATGATCATTAATTGGTCAAGTTAGCTTAAAGAGTTAAGTTAACAATTAAGCTTAAAGAGTTAAGCTAGTTTTACTTAAATAGTTAAGTCAAAGCATAATTAATTAAATTAAAGAGTTTAATTTGATTAATTACGAGGAATGCATTTTTGGAGGAAAGACTCAAATGAGAATTGAGATGGCATCTTAATTAATTTGAAATGAGATTCCAAATGTAATTAAGAAGCAAATAAAATTCAAATGAAATTTGGATTCCCTTGCCACCTTGGCATCTTAGCTGGAGCCCCCTTTTCATGGAATATGTAATTGCACCATGGCATCACACAAATCCACATCTATATATAGATATAGTATGGTACTCGGCTAGAGAGAAAAAGTGGTGTGCAAATGGTGTGAGAATTAGATTCTTCATTTTTTCCTCCAAAATTGACCCCTTATGTATGCTAGCATTTCATGTGTTGAAAGCTAAGTTTTTCTTTCCTCCTCTTACCAATTTTTGGCCTCCTTCATCCCAAATTCTCTAGTTCTATTCCAGCTTATAAATTAGAGAATTAAGGAATTTTTATTGGTGTGTGGACTATTACAATAAAGGTAAGATATGTGGCTTGCTCTATTTCTAGAGAGCTCTTTGCGCGAGGTCTGACTTTGAGAATTTCTACAGGATGATCTAGATGGCCAATTGATCTAAATTTTTGATTGAATATTTTCCAAGGTGTTTGATATCTTCAGTAATATTTTTAGAAGTTTTGGATGCGATTTGGTAGGGCAATCGTCACAACATTTTTGTTGTACCACAAGCAGACAAAATCTAGAACAGGTGAAGAGTTCAATTATTTCATTTCAACTTTTCTTGTCAAGGTAATCCTCTATCTAAATCTGAATCCAAGGCATGATTAGATCCCTATAATGCTTGTAGGCACTAGTTATTTCATGTTTTAAAGTTTTGGTTATAGATACTAGTGCCTATTTTGCTTTCAAGTGGTATTAGAGCCTAAATCATGTTTAGATTTGGATTTTGCTTGGTTGATTGATTCATGTGATGGAATGATCTTTATCACCATATTCTCGATTCAACTGATGGATTGGAGAATTTGGTTGATTTTTGTTTTTTTTGGCTCCTTGATTGATGAATTAAAAGCATGCTATTATGTGATTAAAGTGTTAATTCATGTAGTTAGAATGTTTTAATTCATAATGATTAATGTTGAAAAGTGTTTTGGCATTAATTGATAGTATATATTGATATAGCATGTTTGCTTACGATTGAATGAGCTTTGGTCTATTTTAGATCCAATTTGATTAGAATTATGTTGGAGATTACTTGAAAATTTTGATTCTTACTTTTTTCAATTTTTGAAAGCATGTTTGAGCACTTTTATTTCCAATTTTGAAAGGTATTTTGAATCTGTAAATTGATATGAAATGTGTGTTATGATGTTGAGAACATGTGCTAAAATTATTGGTACGTAAAAGTTGAGTGGAAAACGGACTTGGCATGCCTTGAACTCCAAAAGCGGGGGCTGCTGGCTCTCCCTAGGCATTGGCCGGGAAGCAAGCACACACTGTGTGCATGGGCTGCCCAGCTGTGTGCCAAGGGCTGCCAGACAGTCCGTTTTTGGGTGTTATTAGTGAGCTTTGAGTTGTTTTCTCAACTCCTTTAATGCTAAACAAGTTTTTGCACCACACACATTAGTCGCACAAGTGTTGTGCTATGCCTCAAAATTATGTTTGACATATTTGAATGATTTTGAATATTGGTTAAAGTTGATCTCCTATTAATGGCAGAAGTGTTATGTTTGGTTCAATTATTTATTTATGAGATGAGCATATAATTGGTGGAATTAATTGTTAATTCTAGATTTATTTGTTGTTCATTTAATTGTTAAATGAATGATAAATGTATGGGGATGATCGTGAGCTTTTTAAATTGATTTTATTTGTTTCAAAATTTTTGAAATGGGTTGTATTAAATGGGGCTTGCATGCCTCTTGTTCTATCTTGTAAAAGTCATGAGAATAGAACTTCTAGGAGTGAGGATTTCCTTTTCATGTAAATGTTGCATGAAACAAGGAGTCCAAAGGAGGCATGGAGGCCAATTCAAGACCTATGAATGTAAGGGATGCACTCATGTAATAATTTAGTTTAATTTAACCCACCTAAAATCAACCAAAGTGATGCACCTATGGCTTTAAGTGCATCACTAGGTTAAGCTCATGGTCATCCCATCCTAGAAGCATGCTAGGCTTTTTTTTACTTATTTGTGCATTCCATATCCTATTGATCTATGAGATGCATGATTAGGATATAGAGAACCTAAATAAGAAGATAAAATGATGAGATCTTTGCAAGAAAAAAACCTCCACTTAAAACGTCTAAGTATTTGCAATATTAAATCAAAATGGATACAAATTAAAAGAGTTTTAATTAATCCAAGCCTTCTAGCAATAGTGTATTCCATGATGATGCTATTGATTTTGTGTGATGGCACTCGGTCACAAAGATCACACTTAGGAAGAAAGTTGTGAGTATACACTTAGCATGAGATGCACATTTAATTTAGGAACCCTCATGCATTGGCACTCGGTCATGGGAGATGTCAAGAGGCCGTCTTAAGATAAAGATTGATTGGTGAATTTGACTTAACACTTAGCAGTATAGATGGTGCACAATCACGTGGGGTTCATTAGCAAGTCATTGGGGTCTTGATTCTCACTAAGAAATATAATTTCCTGAATTCTTCGTGAGGGTGAAGGATTTGATGAAATACTGGGAGAAAAACATACTTGAAAGACCATGAACATGTTTTAATATCAAATTCAATTACATTCTAATTTTCTTTTTTTGCCACATGTAAATTTTTGAAATCTTCAACAAACAAATGGCTAAAAATCCACTCATAAGCATTTTGGAAACTAATGAATTTACTGGGCTTAACTTCCAAGATTTGTTGAGAAACCTTAAGATAACTCTTGACTCTTGATCAAAGTCCACCGAACACTTTGGGTAATGATGCAATTGATGAGGTTCGTGAAGTGTTCGCGAATTTGTGAATGATGATCTACAAGTTAGATGCCTTAAGTTGGCATCCATGACTAATGAGATCCAAAAGACTCATGAGTACATGAAATATGCTTCTGAGATCTACATGCACCTACAAGAGTTGTATGGTGTTCAAATAAGACACGAAAAGTTTGCTTTATCTAAGGAGCTCTTTAGGACAAGGATAAGTGAAAGGGAAAGCGTCCATGATCACTAGCTAAAGATAATTGGACTCATCAAAAAGCTTGGACAACTTGACGTGATCATGGATAAGGACTTTCATGTGGATTTGATCCTACAATTGTTGCCACCCTCATTCGACCAATTCATTGTGAACTTTAATATGTCCAAGTAAGTTGTTATGATTAATGTATTGGTGAACATGTTAGTGAATGTGAAGGTGGCGATGAGAAAAGAAATACCTCTTGTGATGGCATACTCTTCCTAGTCAAAGGGTCTAAGGGACCCTAGAAAAGGAGATAAGAAGAAGAAGAGTTCTTCCTTAAAAGAGAAGCAACCCGAGAAGAATTTTGAGAGAGTTAAGAAGAATGATAAAATTGACGTAAATTATTTCCATTATGGTGAAAAGGGTCATTGGAAAAGAAACTACAAAGCTTACCTAGCTACTCTTAAGAAAGGTATATTTTTCTTTGAGGTACATTTGACGACTGATTCTTCCTCATGGGTATTCGATACCACATGTGGTTCTCATCTTTGTAATTCCTTACAGGGGATGGAAAAAAGAAAGAGTCTACGTGAAGGGGATATGGTCCTCCATCTTGGAATGGAGCAAGAGTTGTGGCCAAGGTCCAAGGCGTAGTAACACTAGACTTAGGAAATTCTTATATTATTCTTGATTCGATTTACTATGTGCCTAATCTTGTTAAGAACATTATTTCAATTCCAATTTTGAACAATGAAGGATTTGATTTTTCAATATCGAATGGGAAGTTGAAAGCATTAAGGAATGGTTTCTTAGTTGCACAAGGTACATTAGTTAATGGATTATACATGCTTGATTTTTCCCCTCCTCTAATGCATGCTCAAACGAATAAAAGGAAGCTAGATATCCAAGAAGATGCCATTCTGTGGCATGCAAGACTTGGACATATTTCTAAGAATAGGATAAGTAAGTTGGGAGCTCTCAAAATACTAAAAGTTAGTGGCATTAAGTACCTTGCTATTTGTAAATCTTGTTTAAAGAAAAAAATGACCAAAGCTTCATTTGTAGGACAAATGGAGCAACCCACAAGTCTTTCTAATTTGATCCATATGGACGTTTGTGGACTACTAAGAGTTAGTGGGAGAGATGGCTATTCTTACTTCATCACTTTCATTGATGACTATAGTCGGTTTAAATATATGTATCTTATGAAGTACAAGTTCGAGACCTTTGAAAAGTTCATAGAGTATAAGAATGAAGTAGAAAAGCATAAATGACTTAGTATTAAATCCCTTTGACTGGATTGAGGGGAAGAATACTTAAGTGCCTAGTTTTTGGATTATCTTAAATAGAATGAGATTCTCCCTCAATAGACTCCACCGACACACCCCAACTTAATAGAGTAGCCGAGAGGAGAAATTGTACATTGTTAGATATGGTACATTCCGTGATGAGTTTTTTGATTTACCTATATCCTTTTGGGGATACGCCTTAGAAACGGCTGCGAGGTTGCTAAATATAGTACCTTCAATGTTAGTGCCAAAAACATCATATGAGATGTAGCATGGCAAAGCACCCTTTTACCACTATCTAAAGGTTTAGGGATCTCCCACCTACGTGAGATGTACGATTAGGATAAATTGGATAACAGATCCACTTTATGGAAGTTTGTGGAATACCCAAGAGAGTCTATGGGCTATTACTTCTATGATCCCTTGAAACAAAAGGTGTTTGTCTCGAGGAACGCCCACTTTTTGGAAAAGGAATTTCTATTGGATAAAAAAGGCATTGGCATTGAGCTTGATAAAGTTCAAGGTGATCAAGAAATTCCACAAGTGGTGGAAATAATTGAATTGCAAAAACCTAGTACACAACCTCTAAAAAAGTCAAACTGGATTAAGAAGCAACCCAAAAAGGTTTAGATTCCTTCATGAGATGGGTTAATCAAATAAGGATCTGAAAACCAATGAGGAAGCTATGTTAGATATGTATTTGAGATATTAGCTTGATGCCATGAGATCCGAAATAGATTCCATATACTCAAATAAAGTATGAACTTTGGTAGATCCACTAAAAGAAATAGTTCTTGTTGGTTGCAAGTGGATCTATAAGCGAAAGCTTAGGATAGAGAGAGAAGTAGTGACTTTTAAGGCATGACTAGTGGCACAAAGTTACACTCAAAGGCCTGATATTGATTTTGAGAAAAACTTTTCATCAGTTACTATGCTTGAGTCCATTCAGATCTTACTAGCCATAGTTGCATATTATGACTATGAGATATGGCAAATAGATGTGGAAACTGCTTTCCTCAATGGTGATATTAAAGAAAATATTTATATGGAGTAATCACAAGGTTTTACATCCGAAAAGAGTGAGCAAAAGGTTTGTAAGCTCCAAAGGTCCATCTATTGACTCAAACAAGCATCCTGAAGTTAGAACATATATTTTGACAAAATAGTTAAATCATTTGGCTTTGTAAAAAATGTGTATGAGCCATATGTGTACAAGAAGGCTAGTGGGAGTTTAGTACAATTTGTTGTGCTTTATGTCGATGACATCCTTCACATTCGAAATGAGGTGGAAATGTTAGAATACACTAAAGTATCATTATCTACGCAATTCTCCATGAAGGATTTGAGAGAAACATCTTACGTGTTGGGAATACGTATCTATAGAGATAGATCAAGGAGGATACTGCGGCTTTCCCGAATCCCACACATTGACAAGATACTAAAGAGATTTAGTACAGAATAATCCAAAAGAGGATTCCTTCCTATAGACACATCATTTGTTTCTTCAAGTCTATGGCCCCCAAGACTGAGGAAGAGAAATGAAGAATATCCCAAATACCTTATACCTCAGCAATAGGGAGCATAATATATGCGGTTCAATGTACGAGATCAGATATGGCACACTCATTAAGTGTTATGTGTAGGTTTCAATCTAACCCTGGTGAGAGTTATTGGATAGCTATAAAAATGATCCTTAAGTGCTTAAGAAGAATTAAGGACTTATTTTTAGTGTATGACAATGGAGAATTGAAACATGAAGGATTTTTGGACTCCAATTTTCAATCCTATATAGATGACCTTAAATCCACTTCTAGATTTATATTTTACCTCAATAGCAGCGTGATAAGTTGGAAAAGTTCCAAACAAGACATCACGGCTGACTCGACCATAGGAGCAGAATATATTACAGCTTCAAAAGCTACAAAGGAAGGTGTTTGGATGAAAAATTTTATTCAAGAGTTGAATGTAGTGCTTAGCATTGCAGAGCTAGTTGTTTTCTTTTGTGGCAACAGCGGAGTGATAATGCAAGCTAAAGAGCCAAGATCTCATTAGCGATCAAAGCACATACTAAAGCGATATCATTTGATTTAGAAGATCATTGATAGAGGCGACATCCGAGTGAGGAGAGTTACCTTGGAAGAGAACATAGCAGATCTACTAACAAAACCACTATCGCACAAGTCTTTGAAGGACATCTTGAGAAATGGGTCTTAAGGCCATAGGGCATTGGTTTTATGGCAAGTGGGAGATTGTTGGAATACTGCCCTGCAAGTCAATGAGATTGGCCTTATACAAACTATTATCTTGCAATTGATTAAATGATATTTTCTATATGGCCACCTTCATCTTATGCCTTGTTATACTTCACTTTCATTTGGATGAAGCCCTTAAATCACCTTAGACTGCGGGACTTGATTTGGTGACCTTAGAATAAATCTCACATGATCGTGATCTTAAAACTTCTAAGTTATAGGATCTTATGAGATGAAGCATTTAAGATTTGGATAAACTTGCACTAACAATGCATAAATTCAAGGGTTGGAGATTGCTCTGTTCTATGAGCAACTGTATGAGATATGAGTGAATTTTAATGGATGCTTGTTAAAGAATAAGGTACTGAAGACCCACCAAAAAATCCATTAGATGCTAAAGTAACAAGTCAAAAGTGGTTAATTCTCTTACTTATGCTAATACATATTATTAGTCCTTTAACCTGAGGATCCATGGTAACCGTGTATTCGATCCTCAAGCTTTGACTCAGCCTTGAGTACTTAACAGGTCTTTTAGGTTAAGATTATGTATGAGCTACTTGGCATAGAGGTTTGTGAGATCCAAGATGGAATCTAACTCTTCTCTATTATGAAAGGCGAGTACATCTCCTGTGTGTTCTATAATGATCGACACCAAGATATCCTTGCGCAAGGTGGTGAGATAATTTGGAAAAGAATTTTTCCAAATGTAAGGTCACACAAATGGATTCGAACATTGAGAAAAGAGATATAGTATCGAGGCTAATGGGGAGCCAACAAATATCTTGCCCTAGGCCTCTTTCGGGAGATAGGAGACAAAAGGATCATATTTGCATGGCATGCATAAAGCAATAATGGTTCTCCAGAATATTTATTTCGGCCAATTAGTTGGGCTCCATGGGCTTGAGGTTGACATCGACCATGGAGATTGGGTACTCTTCAATTAATGAGATTAATTAAATTGAGTTGACTAGTTTGAAAGGAGTTTTAAACTAGAATAAATATAAGATATTCAAAAGTTACAAGGTGTGGTGAGCCCATGTCTAATGAATGGTAGAACCTATTGGGTCACACACAAAATCTAATTGGCTTCCTCATCAATTTTGGCTTGATTAATTTAAGTGTTAAATTGATTAACTAATTTAAGGAATTAAATTAGACTAATAATTAAGGATTTAATTATTTGGTGCCAAAATGACCATCAATTGGCCAAGTTAGATTAAAGAGTTAAGTTAACAATTAAGCTTAAAGAGTTAAGCTAGTTTGACTTAAAGAGTTAAGTCAAAGCACAATTAATTAAATTAAAGATATTAATTTGTTTAATTAGGAGGAATGCATTTTTGGATGGAAGACTTAAATGAGATTTGAGATGGCATTAATTAATTTGAAATGAGATTCTAGATGTACTAAAGATGTAAATAAAATTTAAATAAAAT
>JACGDI010002227.1:503441-556469 GCA_014898725.1 Jacaranda copaia
TGTGTTGAAGGCTTAGCTTTTCTTTCCTCATCTTACCAATTTTTGGCCTCTTTCATCCCTAATTCTCCAGTTCTATTCTAGCTTCTGAATTAGAGAATTAGAGAAGTTTTATTAGTGTGTGGACTACCACAATAGAGACAAGATGTGTGGCTTGTTCTATTTTTGGAGAGCTCTCTATGCGAGGTCCGACTTTGTGAATTTGTATATGATGATCTAGATGGCCAATTGATCTAAATTTCTTAAATAATATTCTTCATGGTGTTGACTATCTTCAGTAATTTGTTCGGAATTTTTGGAGGCAATTTGGTAGGGCGATCGTTGTAATACTTTTGTTGTGCTGCAAGTAGAGATAATCTGGAATCGGTGAAGAGTTCACTTATTTCATTTTGAATTTGCTTATCAAGGTAATCCTCCATCTAAGTCTAAATCCAAGGCATGATTAGATCTCAGTAATGCTTGTAGGCACTAGTTATTTCATGTTTTAAAGTTTTGGTTATATATCATAGTGCCTATTTTGTTTTCATATATATAACTAAATCCTTTCTAACTATTTTACCCATGAATCACCCAATTGAGACCTTGGATTCAACAATCGAGACCACCATTATGATCACCATGTTGATGAGTAGATTTTATCACAACTCCTTCGCCGCTACCATGTGCTGCCATCGGAGTAACCAAAAGTTACCACCAAAATGCTAACCTCAAGCTACTAAGTCCAACAGTACTATCAAATTCAAGTTTTATGGCCTGGAACATGCTTAATCGAGTTCAATAGTTCAAATGGGTTTTCTTCACCATCACACACCAACCACTATTTTTCATTACCGCTACTACACCAATTACTCATGCATGGGTGTTTTCAGCTTTTTCACAGCTCAAAACTAATTTTTGGTCATAGCTTTGCCGTGATCGTTAAGGTTCACCACTGCCAACCTTTCAGCCTGCCATTTCTGGTGACATAACTCTTGTTCAGCCGTGCATGTGGTGTGCAAGTGTAGCCCATGGTGTGGAGAACATTTTGATTGGTGTGATTTTGAGAAAAAATGACCGATGGGGGAAGATCACCAGTGGTGGTCGTGAAATGTTACAAGAGAAAAAAATGAAGAACACAGATTTAACTTTGCAATTTGCTAAGTTTTATAATTTGGATTTTTTTTATTTTCAGATTTGCCCTAAATAGTTTCAAATATCTTCACTTAAGTCCTGCTAGTTATTTAGATTTCAGGTTGAACCTAAGTTAACTTAGTGCCTTCCATGCAAACCCCACATTTCCCTAATTTGGTATGATTAAGTCCTCTATAATTACAATTGGCCCCAAATGTTTCAAATAAAATTAAATTAGGTTTGTTAAAATTATAAATTGACCATAAAACTACTAAAAATAATTATTAAGTTAAAATTCATAGAAATAAAAATAATGGCAATAAATATAATACAATTTAAGAAAACCTTAAGGGTGTTATAGGAAATGTGAAATTTATATTTCTTCAATTTTATGCTTCATAAAATAAAGTACTTATAACTACAAGTATATAAATGCACAAAATAGTGACATTGGAATTTTATTAAATAGATTTTCAATGTTAAAGTAAATTTTTCATGGGAAAATTACGCTTTTGATCCCATTGGATAGGGGAGTTTACATTTTTCAATCAAAAACTAATCAAGCTCAACACTTATAGGATAAAATTCCTAATCGTTTTTACTCCTAAGATATTGTCCAACTTTCTATTAGTTTTTGATGAAAAGTCTTGCATTAATGCTAAATAGCCGCTAATTAACTAAATTTGGAGGCAATCACATATGTATAAATCATGTGTGCATGATAGATATAAGAGAAAACCCCCGAAAACTTTCACCCACTATCTTCATCCTCACAAAAGCCTGGAAAAGTGTAACAATCCTCATTGTTTCTATAAATCAACTCCAAAGCTATAATCTCAGCTCCAAGATCCAATATGCCATAACTTAAATTAATTAAGCTGGTTGGTGTAATTAAAACTCAAATTTTGTGTGACATTGTAAGGATTGATTGTTAATAGAAAGTGTGATAAATTCCTATGAACAGACTACATTATTAAATATGGGCTCAAACTATCAAATTGTGTATAATTGGTAATGAGATAAAATAGTGGCCCAAAATTGATAAACTCTTCCTTAGTGCTATTTAGCAGTGGTAACATTTTTAGGGAGATAAATATATGTTACTCACAAATGACACCTATAATTGTTTATACAAGTTGAAAATATGATAATTTCGGTAGAATGGCTTAAACATTCAAAAGAATCAAAATATTTTAACGTGAATTACCCATACTCGAACTAGATAGAAGATTTAATTAAGAAAGACACACCACAAAATGGGGAAATTCATGATATTAAGATGTATTTATAGTTTCACTACTGTTAAAAAGAATATTGTGCAAATGTATTGATAATTATATGCATTTTATTGAAATAGGAAATGAGGATCCAAGGTATCCAAGACTATAGAAGGTTGATAATATTGTTATGGAGGCTAAAGGTAAGGCTTTAACCATATCTTTCTGGGAAAAGAATCACCTCTATTGATTGAACATCTCAACGTGTTTGATTATATGTGCTTGTTAGCAATCGTTCTAGTGTCTTGGACATCCTGTTGTGGTGACAAACTCTTGTCCATTATACTCAATAGCCTTGCTAGCTAACCCCATATTTGTTATCAATTTTTATGGAAGTGCCATTGAAATGGTCTTGACAACCAATTACCCTATCGTATTTCTAAACTTATTATTCTTCATGTCATTAGAACAGCCATGCTTGCCGATATATTACATAACGTACATTACTATTTAGCATTTGATTATGTTCATATTTAGAATTTTGAAATGTATTCCTATTGTTGGTATTATGTTATGTTACCTTAGGGGACATCGTTAGGAAATTTGTTACCCATAAGGATGCCATGGGAAGTTAGGCCAAGGGCTAGGTCCAAAAAGACAACTAGCGGAATGGACCAGTGGTGACTGGTCTCCCGGCTAGTGCCCACTCATGATACTGACTCACAGGTAGTTGGAGGTAGCTGTCTGTGAGTTGTGGTATTCGACATGTGGCCAACCATGCCGTATGTCAATTATGTCATGTCAAGTTGATTGCTGGAGGAATGAAGAGATAAGGAAGGTTATGTGATAAGTTTTGTTTCCTATTATGTTGTTATGTTATGTTCTGGGAATAATAAGTTTGGATTTGGCTAATAGTTTTGCTAAGTTTGAAATTAGTTTTGTTATGAATATTTTTGTAATGTTACATCTTTATCATCATATGTATTGTTCGTTTGAGTTCCTATTATGTCAACATATTATTTTGTAACTATTGATTACCCTAGCCCTTTCACTACTAAAAACTATTTTTTGCAACAAAAATTTGCAATGAAAAAAATCCATCACCAATTGAAATGGATTTTGTAATGAAAAATCCATTACAAAAAATCCATCACAAAAGATAAAAAAAAGAATAAAAAGAATTGTGATGCATTTTTTCATGCAAAACTTCAATTTTGTTATGGATAAAAATCTGTTGCAAATTTCAAGTTTTGCGATGGATTTTTTTGTTGCAAATTTGGGGAAATAAAGGAAAAAATTAAATATTTTTGCGATAGATTTGGAATTCATTCCAAATAGTTGGAGTGGGAAAATAAACCCTAACTCCCCTACCCACACACACTTGAAACCCCTCATTTTGCCTTATGTCTTTTCCCCATTCCTTTCTTCTTATTTTTTTTCTTTTTATTCTTTAAAGTGGTTGGCTAGCACACATTTGGCAGCTTGCTGGGCGCACCTTGTTGGGTGCCTAGCAAGCTTGTTGGGGCTACACAGTTATGCACCCAGCATGCTTGCAAGGGCACTAGCTTGCTAGGTGTGGAACCCGACAAGCATGTTGGGGAACCAACAAGAAGCTAGTGTGCAATCCAGCAAACTGCTAGCTGGTAGTTAAATTTGGCCATTTTTCTTCTTCTTTTTTTTTTTTGAAAATTTTTGTTTTAATTTTAAAAAATGCTAAGAGTTGTTGTTTATTTATTGTTTTAGGTTTGGAGAGCTCATATTTTGCATTATCCTAACTAATTAAGGTAATTTTTTAATTATAATTTATTTCGGCAAAATTTGATTTATGTATTAGTTAAGATTTGATTTATGTATTTAGTTAACACATATAATTTATGTATTAGTTAAACTCAAATAATGATTTATTTATTGGTAATACATTTTAACTTAGCAAAAATAATGATTTATGTATTAGTTAAAATTTGAGTTAAATTTTGTCTTCATATTAAATATTGTGAATTAAAAATTTTATTAGAATTTTGATTGAGTTAAACTTTATGTTAGTTTATATTGAATTATATTAAATTTATAACTTTAATTTAGTTTGTGAAATTATGATTTACAAATAAATATATGCACTTGTAACATGTGTCTAATAACACAGGCTATTCCAACTGTGGTGGATACTTTTTGTGAGTGTTGAGTTTTGTAAAGCATTTAGAGGTAAGTTTGTATACCATCTTTTGTTTTTGTATATTTTTTTACTAGAATATATTAGAAATGTTTAAAAGTTTGTGGAATTAGTATGGAAGATAGGATGTTGGGAGAAAGGGTGGAGCCATCTCATTTGCTACTGATTGGTTTTTAGTTGCTTGTATGATGATGATGGATATAAGGAGAAGTGTTTATGTACCATTATGTATTTATGAATATTATTTAATTGTAATATGTTAGTTATAATTTGATTTATGTATTAAATGTTGTTATATTATATTAAATTTATGTTTTTATGTGAATTAAAAATTCTATTAGAATTTTGATTGAGTTAAATTTTATGTTAGTATATTTTGAATTGTATTAAGTTTATAAATTTTAATTTAGTTTGTAAAATTATGATTTATAGATAAATATGTGCACTTGTAAGAAAATTATAGATTAATAATCACTTTGTAAATTATGATATATATGTTGTTTTGTTATAGTTAGGGACATATATATACAATTTTTTTATTCATTATATGTAATTATATACAATAATATGACCAAATACTTAAAATCTTGATTTGTGTTGAATTGTATAGTTCATCTAAAGTGAAATATCGATATTCTAACATGTGCTCAATGACACATGATACCTCAACAATAGTGAATACTTTTTTTGTGCGTTGAGTTTTTTTGGAGCATTTCAAGGTAAATGTTGCATACCATATACTTTTTCTTAATTAGATTTCAAAAATATATATTTCTCTAAGTGTTTTGAATTTTTTTTATGTGTGTATTAGTTTATGTTTCTATTTTTCATTATTCTAATTTTATTTTTGTTTTGATATTGTAGATTTTGATATATCAAGGTATTGAAATTTAGTATAAGTCTTTGTATTGCTTAAGATAATTTTTTTGGCACTATTTTGTGAATTTATATTTTAGTTAGGATTTGGTTTATTCTATTTTTCAAGAGCTTGTTGTATTTGTTGAGTTTAATATATTTATTTGATTTGAATTATTATTATTTGGGCATTGCAATTTAGAATTAGGGTGCATAATTTTTTTGTTGATTATAGGTACCGATTTGGTATAGGATGCATAATTGTTTTTAAATTTTTCTTAAAAATTTGCATTGGAAATTTTTGTCACAAAATTCTTTTTAAATAAACTATAATTTTTCAAAAGATCTTTCCATCGCAAAATTCGTAGCAAAATTTCAATTTTGTGATGGATTTTGCCATCACAAAATCTGTCGCAAATGGGTCATCACAAAATCCTTCACAAATATGCAAAATTTGTGACCAAAGTTGTTACAATGGATTTTTTTTCCTCACAAAATCCATCGCAAATAGCAATTTTTTTAGTAGTGTTTCGTTATTTCATCTCAGTTGTGTATTGATTTTGTTTGACTCAAATTTTTCAATCCTTCTTAGACCCTCTATGTTACTTGACAATTACACCTCACTAAGTCCCTAAGACATGCACCTCTTGTTGTTTCCTAATTCTTTTCCCAAATAGGATTTTTTAGAGGGAAAAGGCTTGAGCTTGCTCAAGGATTGATGTATATAGTTTTGTAACTAGCATTAGATGTTTATATAGTTGTGGATTTGTAATGTTCTTCATTTATCTTTAAGTGATATAGGATTTTTGGGATTGATGTGTAATGCTAGCTATGTAAGCTTGAGACTATCTCCTCGTATGTAAATATTTGTATGTTTTTTTTTATTTTGTAGCTATATTCTATTTCGATTGCTTTAACTCATGGCATTATGCGTTACGATCAAATGAGTAGTATCTTAGGTCAATTCCTCTATCTTGGCTGGAGTGCAACACAAAACTTAATCTTGTCAGTTTTAGTGCAACAATTAAATATTTGAACAAATATTTGATTATTGTCTTTCTACCCATAGGAGTAAACAATGTTTCCTATATATACATACATATATATATATATAAAAGAAATAGTCCAAGAAAAACCCTTTCTCATCATATCCCCCAAATTCATCAAAAATAGATGTAGACACTTTAGAAGAAAAAAACAAAAGAAGAAGAAAAATAGAAAAAATGGAGAAGCATCCTAATAGATATAAAATTGAAATGATACCTTAGTCTCCACTACTACCATTGGAAACACATAATAAATGGGATCAAGACAAAGCACCATAGTAAAATCTTTTAAAGGCATATAATTTCTGTGTTATGCAAGAACAAATTATTAATCATTGAAAATGTCAAAATCAAGCAAAATAAAAAAGAAAGTGATTAAAGAAAAAAGGGAAAAGAATGCTTATTGAAGGAAATAAAAAGGACGACTTTATCAAATTCATTTGTGCCTTTTCCATTTCAAAAATTTCTTATCAAAATTTTAGAATGAATATTGTATGAGTATGTGAATTTGAACAAGAGATTTAGTGAGTGAATAATAGAATGAGTGTGAATATGTGTCTATATGAGCATGCTATTTGATTTATACAGCCAAGCCTTCTTACATATGGATGAGAAAGATGAAACCATTGAACAACTTTGCCTATTTTTTTTCCCTTTTTTCCTTTCCACTCTATAATTTTGTAATCTAAAAATGAAGAAGCTAGATATCCGTAATTTATGATCATGATTCTTTAACATAATGGTAAGAACAAAATAAAAAAAAATAATATCTAAAGTAATGCTAGGCTAAGATGTGAAACAATCTAAATTAATGGCATGATATACCAATTTGCACATTATAGCAATTACAATTTAATATTTAGATTACATGAATTAAAATTAGACTCTAAATATTAATGTAATTGTTTTCCAATATGTAAATATTACAATTAAGAACTATTATAGTAATAATGCATACTAAATTATGCAATATTTTCTTATAATTTAAGCATTTTTACCTTGTGATGATTCAATTCATTTTAGATTTTCTTGTCCAATTAAGTAAACAAATAGAAAGATAAACCAAGTTAACCACCTATCACTGAAAAAAAAGGAAAGAAAAAAGAAATAGGTAAAATATCGAGTTTTACTTTGTTTCAAGTAGCCCATAAGAGACCATAGTATTACTCAATTTATGTGTGTGTGTGTGTGTGTAATGATGCTTCAAGAATTTGGTGACCGAAGTTTGTTGAAGCCTCAACTTACTTTCATGACCTTTTGGTGTAATCATTCACGTTTTTTTTATATTTATTAACTAACTTACTTTAATTTAAGTACAAACATCAGTGTATTGCCACCGTATTACAAGATAATGAATTAGGATAGATATGATGTCACATGTTATTTGAATTGGTATTTCATTTCTCCAAAGTCCATCTTCCTAATTATTGTTATGGAGATAATCCATATCTTAGTGGAAAAAGAGGGTGAATAATGTGTACATAGTAGAAATATTAATGCATTCATTTAGAGAAATGACCTTCAGTTTTACTTAATTATCTACATCCAAGTGTTAAATATCAAAGTTTCTCTATTAAACCGATTGTACATCTTTTACGAAAAAGAAATAGGTGAGAAAATTTTGGAAATTTGAAATTAATATTTCTTCTATTTTATGCTTTATAAAAATTAGGTATTTATAATTGCATGTATATACATATATAAGATAATTATATTAGAATTTTAATAAATAAGTTTTATCCTTAAAATAATTTTTTTTGAAAAAATTGCATTTTTGGTCACATTGGATAGGAGACTTTGCAAATTTCAATCCAAAATAGATCAAACTCGACACTTATAGGATAAAATTCCTAGTCTTATGTACTTCTAGGTTACTGTCCAATTTGTTGTTAGTTTTTTTAGCAAAAATCCACACATAAAAACTAATCAACCATCAGTTAACTAAATTTAGAGGGACTCATAATTGTATGTATCATGTGTAAGTGCAAAATAGAAGCGAACCCTCCCCCTTATATGCCAGAACTCCAAAAGCCATAACGCATGTATAGCATAACTCCAGTTCTATCTATAAATCAATTCTAAAAGCCATAATCTCAACTGAACCTCCTATATGCCATAATTCCAACTTGCAATAATGTCTTAAACCTTTGAATCTTCATCATTCATGTGAACGAATGCTATTTTCTTAACAACATTATTGAAGATGTCCTAGACCAATGACAAGCCTGGTTTTGATTGCAATCTTGTTCAACGATTACAGGAAAAGACAGTGGGGCTATATGTAGTTTTTTCATATGGATATGCCCATCAATATGTCCGAGGGCTACAATCATCATCCCAGGTTTGCTATACCATTTGAGGGCCTAAGATGATAAGATTGCGAGGTTGGAGAAAATGCTTTATTTATGGCTATTGTTGTTTTTCTACCTGCTTATATTGTTGCTACTAGTGGTGGCAATGGTCTGAAGGGGTCAATTAAATGATGAAGGGGCCTCTTTTTGTTAATGGTGAAGGGTTTAGGCCATTTTCTGTATTGTGTAAAAATTGAATGCAGGGACTTTTATTTTGTGTAGATATATGAAGGTAGTCTTGTTGGTCATTAAAGCCCACTACTGTAATTGTTATGTAATGAAGTTGGTAGGTTTTTGTTTTCCATCTGTTTTGCTTTTGTGAAAGAAATGGACTATTTGAAATAATTGACCTTGTTTAATTCTTTGTAATGCGTTTGAAAGAATGACCTTTTGTTGGTTTTGGTAATTGCCAACTAGAGAGGCTCAAATTTGCAGAAACAAAAAATCTAGACAAAGTCAACATGAGCCATAAAAATTGTAAAAGTGAAATGATCCCAATGTATAAGGCAAATGACTAAGTAAAACCAAATATTGCAAAAGGAAATCTATCAAAAAAGAATGTGTAAAATGTAGGTCCAAAGTGCAAAAATAATTCTACAAAAAGTGTGGAAACCAATTTGTCAAGGTTCTAAATTGTAGGCCCACAAATCAAAGAACAACATGCCAAAATCAAATTGCCAACCTCAAAATAAAAGACTGAGCCAAAAATAGATAGTTGCGAAAGTCAATATATACCAATTTAGCTAATAATGTCAACAAAAACCAATTTAAAACAATAAGTTGACTAAGAAAATGCAATACTCAAATTGCCAATCCTTACAATAAAATTATCATAATAATGTCAACAAAAATCAATTTAAAATAATAAGTTGACTAAGAAAATGCTATACTCAAATTGCCAATCCTTACAATACAATTATCATATATATAATCATTCATAATTCTTCAAATTCTAAAATTACTTCATTAAACTGTTATATACATTTACAAATCATCAAAATGCCAAAATAACTCCATGAAATTGACATGCATTTACAATTTCTCAAATTGTCAAATAAGTTCATCAAACTAACATTTCAAGCTTTTTCAAATGTTGGTTAAATAGTACCATTTATAGTTTTGATATCTTTATAATGTTGTGGCCCCTTTACTATATTCAAAAGCATGTGAAGGTGAATTCTTTCCTTTGATGATGGATGTGCATAGTAGATCCAACCTATACATTTACCAGATTTTCTCTTCTTCATTTTCTCTCTCTAGCATGCCAAACATATTTTGCAAAAAAATCAATATAAGTAAGTTCCTTGGCCCCAAGATCTTCAGTATTGGTTTGCATCCATCAGGTGAAAATAGTTTTTTTCAATGCCCTCTCTATTAATTACATTATCTAATTGCTCGTCATCATCAAATATGACATACTGTTCCCCAGGAAGATGGAAAGAAAGCTTCTCAATGCCGGGGCTTCTATATTGTTTATCAAATTCAAAAATCTCCAATGTGCCTTGGAAGTAGAGATATTTCGTGCATCTAAATACCTCTTAATCTCATCAACCTCATTGACCAATGCAATATTTGTACTATCATTGGTTAATATGTTCTCTTCTATTACAATTGTTGCTTGATCTTTAGCTTTATTCACATACTTGAATAACTATTTTATTGAACGCTCTTGATTACACCACTCAACATAATATGGGCTTGAAATTTGACAATTAAATCAATATTGTGTGACACAATTAATCTATTATCAACTTTAATACCATTCTTCATTGTCTTTCTTTTATCATCTCATGTTTGATGTACTGGAAAACCATTTTTTGTTAGTGTTGTTTCAATTTGAAAGTTCGCAAGGTAATATTTTGAGCACTTGTCATTAACCATGCAAGCAAGAACAACTTTTGTTAGCATTTCTACATAGATCATGGATCATAAATTGCACTACTAACTCATAACCCATCGAATCCTTTTCTTTACCAAGTAGTTTTGCAGATATAATCTCATCAATGTCTAGGCCAGTTTGAGGTTTATCATCAAGGTGCAAAAAAAACAATATATGAGCATTTGGCAACCCTCTTTTCTAGAGCTTAGTTGTATAAACAACTGGAAAGAAAGAAAAAGATAAACTTACAATGTTGTAGTTTGAGTTATTCCATAAAATAATTCTTATTTATTATGGAAAATATAAATAAACAAACCACCACCCTACCAAAATGTTATCATTGGCATAAATCATGTATTAGGTTATCCAACTTAATTTTGAATACTCAGGTAACAACATCGAGAATATCTTCTACTTTTTCGTGAAGAATAAGATCAATAAATCATTGAATCTCTAGCCATTTTAGATTGTAAGTGAATGTGAGAAATATATTAGGCAGTCCTTAATATTTACAAATAGCCATTACATCTTGGTAATTTTGCACCATATATCTAGACCTACCTGTGAAACTGCATGGCAAAACAAATCTCTTTCCAATAGAGCTTGGAGTTGTATCTTCTCTGACAACAACATTATTAAGACCCTTATACAATTCAGACCTTAACTTTTTCAATTTCATATGAACCCAATGAAGATTTGACTCTTCTATGCATGTAAAGTTATCAACAATGTATTAATGATACAAACGACCTCTACTAATTAATGTCCATGCTTTATTATGTCTACTTTGCAACTGAAAGGTACGATATTCTCTCAAACTTATGAATTATCTTTTGTTTTGTGCTTGGACATTATTTTTACTTCTTAGACATCTTAGAATATTAGGCCTAATTCTATCTTCCCCACATGGAAACAAAAGTGGATATTGCATGGCAATGAAGCTTGGATACAACTTAGTAATCCTTTTAAGGCCTTTACTCTTTTCTTCAATAATAAAAATTTCTATTGTTGTTGTCCATCACCAATGATAAGTGTTGTAACTTTAGATGTAGTAGGCAAATTGTACTACCTTCCATCTTTGTTTTGAGTTCCAATAAATCTTAAGTGGATACATACATTGTCTAAATCTCTAGACCTCTCTCTTGCCATCTTAAGCACCTTTGCTAAAGAATTGTGTTTATATAACATATCTTGCAGTCCTTGTATAACATTTCAATCTATTTTACTATTATCATTGTCTTAGTTGAAAGTGCATATTTAATTTTTTGCCTGATTCCAAACATCAACAACATATAGTTGTATGTAGTTTGGAATTCATTCAATATCAAGAAGGAGAGATCCAATCAAATGGTGATTTTGTTCATTCAATAGAAAAAAATATGGTCCATGACCATTATTTATTTTATTATCAATGTGTCCGCTCATTGACATAAATGCAAACATTAAATTTATTGTCTTGATGTTTTTCCTAAATTTGTTGGAAGATGGACCACCCTAATAGTCCAACAACCTCTTAAGCAAAATGGAGGCTCCTTTAGTGGTGGTAATTGAACTTGATTGTCTCGACAACAAAATGAGAATTTTGGAATATTGGTTCTCAAGATTTTACAGTATGTTCTTCATACCACATAATTTTCCCACATTTGATGTAAACACTTGTTGGGCTACTAAAATCCCATGGTTGAGAAATTATGATGTTTGGCATTTCAGTCAAGATAAGTAATAATCCTAATAATACTTCTACACTTTAAACATTATTGTTAATTATGGCGAGGAACATAGCAATTGCCCCCATCATATAGCTCATTGATAGAAATATCTATTTCAAATTCATAATGAAAGTTAGCATATTTCTTAACAAATATAAGATATAGAATATGTAAAAAAACTAATATGATTTACCATATGAAGTTTCAGAGGATGGTATAGAGTTTCCATAATCATCAACTTCCATTTAGTCATTAAGATTTTGAAATGGTTCTATATTGTGATTACATGGCATTGAACTACCAACAATTGATGTGTTTCCATTACTTGGCTTTGATATAGTGAAGTTCCATTTTGACAATTTAATGTAATAAAATTGGCTAAAGTAGTGAATCGTTGAGTTGACGAGAGTCGAGGATGTAATACATTAGTATTACTCATTCAACTAATGAATTGGTTATGATAAATAGAGGAGAAAATGGTATGGCTTGCTGAAGGTGGCAAGCTCATATTGATTTGAGAAAAGTGATTGGTAAAAGGAATTTCTAACTAATTGCTTAGATATTCAAAACATTAAGTTTGAATTGTTAACATAAATAGTTTCAGGCATTTGGTAAGGCAATATTGTTGTAGATGATTTAATATTGCCATACTTGGTGACAATTTTGTGAGAAAAAGTATGATTATGACTATGTGGATAAGTAAAATATGGGTATCCATTATTCGACAATCTCATACTGGACACTTGTGTGGGAAATGAATAACATAAAGCATTAGAAGGATGTGCGACCAACTCCTATGAGTGTAACACCCCTAAAAATTATTGCTGTTAAAATTTTATTTATTATTACTCTTAAAAAAAAGTGTGGGGATCAAATCATAATTAAGGAAAAACTTAATTGTTTGGATTTTTAAAGTTATGGGGGCCAATTTATGAATATTTTAGGTCAACTGAGTCAATTTGAGGCACTAAACAAGTTGAGGATTAAATTGAAAGCTAATTGAACTTTTAAGGGTCTAATTAAAAGTTGAGATTAGTTTTGGGGGCTAATTTGAATTTTTGCAAACTTCTATTTAAATACATTTCGCTCCCCGACTTTTTTTTTCAAATTTTCTCCAACGCACCCATCTACTCTCTCTAGTGATAGCAGAACCTCACAGTTTACCCACTAATCTTTTCTTCTCGTTGCGACAGTCTCAACCATACCATATACATCGGGAAATGACCAGTGAGGAACTAAAAAATTGAGTTGGAAGTTTGGGGCATGACAGTTTGGGCAACAAAAGTTGGAGTTTGAATGGTGCCTTTTGTAGTGTTTAGCTTAGGGAGTGTTTTGGCATCTTCAATTTCCAATTTGGACGGCTAGCAACGGTGGAATTAGAGAGAAATAGCGATGGCAGAGACGGTGGCACTAAGGTCTTGAAACTTCAATTGGCACCCATCTCATTAGTAAATTTAGAAATTAGCATGGGCATTTTTCTATACTATTTAACACACACGAATTGGTGGAAGTGGTTGGCAACTTTGGTGGTGGAGAATGGTTGCCAGTGGCGGTTGTGTAGTGGTAGCTCTAAGATAGAATCTCCATCTCTTCATGGTGGTTGTGTGTGTGGTATAGGTTTTTAGTGATTAAGTTTTGAAACTAAGATATCTTATGAGTTGTTAGAATTGGGTTTATTATTGATTAATATGTAATATTCTAAAATATTTACCAATTCTAGAATTATTATGAAATGAGAACACGATGTGGGATTGAATAATGGATGTATAATGCTTAGTGTACCTAGATTTGTAATATAATATGTAAATCTTGATTAAGCTAAATAAGGTAATTAAAACCCTAATTTTATGTGTATGAGGTAAATTATATTATTAATAGTAGTTTTACCATTGTAATTTTATAATTAACATTTTGTAATGCTGCAAGGATAATTGTAAAGTAGGAATCTGAATTGACAGTGGGCTTAAGGCTTAGTTGGGAAAAATCATTTCATAATAGATTAGGTGTTATATATGTATATATATAAACTACACCAAATCATGGTTTTAAAACTAAAGAAGAATTGTTATGTCTGAATGTTAACTAAGAGACTTTTAGTATGTATTCATTTGAGTTTAGATTGATGTTGCTACCTTTTGAGACATATTGAATTTTGGGTTTTTTGATTGTCACTATTATTATGAATTAAGTTTGAACCAGTGGCATCTCAACTTAGGGATTACCCTAGGTGGGATGCTATAAAGGTGGTATCAGAGCTTAAGTTTGTCAACAACCTAGGAAATGAGCATCATTAGGATTCAAGACTAGCCTCTGGGATAGAAAGTTAGTTAGGATATGAACTTCTAGTTATAGTGATCGTACTAGGAGGAAGAAAATTTTGCCTGGGATGGCCAACTAGTTTGTAATCTTCGCTTCTGAAAATCAAGCACTAATCTTTAAATTGAGATTGAATCTTAGATACTTGTATATATTGGAAAGTTTTTATGTGATTAAGAGAGTTAGAAATGAACTTGACTAAAATAATATTAATGAAATAAATTTATATAGTGCAAGATAACAAGTGAACATAAGCTAGGAAAAGAACCTAAGAAAAAAAAAAGCAAGGAATCTCTAGAAAAAAGGATTAAGATTTTAGAAAAAGAAAAAGCAAGCCTATTGAGTTATTATAATGCCACGAGGATCAACTTTATGACCCGTAGGAGGTTTTAGCAGAAAGACGAGTGAAGATATATCATTTGAAATCAATGATTGGGGTTAGGAAGAATACTATGGAAAGGCTTATGGAGGAAATAGAATGGGGAGGTGAATGTTTGAAAATAGCTAAAGGACAGATGGAAGACTCCCAATAATGCAGGCCCAAATGGAATAAACCTTTAGAACATTGGAGTTAGACCATCGAAAGATTGTCAACCGAACCTATATGATCATGGATAATGTTAGGATGATGTTAGCACATTATGGGACTACCATAGACCAGATCATTGGAGTTGGAATAGCATCAGAGACTAGACCCTTTGGAGTTTGCCCCTTTCTAGAGCTAGGACATAGATAGGGTATCCATATCAAAGAGACACCTGAAATCAACCATGAGGACTTACTAATAGAAAAACTGAGGAGGAACCCAAAGAGGTTCCTATATAGGAGCCCCCAGTTAAGCTACCACTAAAGATCAATACAGAAGATGAATTCTAGAAATTTGAAGAGGAAGATGATGATATGGACGTAGAAATAAATGGGAAGGATCAAGAGAATGAAGAAGAAAATGCGAAATCTAACATTACTGACATTGAGGATTAAAGTTAGAGGTCATTATATATGTAGTTATGTCTATAAATATGTACATAAGATATAGTATTAGCTTTTGATCATTAGATTGGGTAAAAATAGCTAAGGTAAGCTACACTTATGAGTTAATGCCCTTATATAAGCCTCGTCATATTATCTACTACTAGACAAATAGTTAGCTTAGCTAATTTTGGAATTTTGACCTTGTGTATATACTAATGTAACTACTACAAATGCTAACTCAATATGATAATGAAGTTTTATCATTGATCATTGAAAGAATAGATTTCTATTACAATGAATTTTATTTGATTTTGTTAAACTCTTTTCATAAGTTTAAGAGATCTTAAAGAATTAATGGTGACTTTAGACATTATTGTACCACTTGATAATTTCATATTAAAGAATATCTTAAATCTAAGTAGACTTACAAGAATGGTAGGACACAAAGGTTCTGATATACCTATTCCGGCTTGAGCAAGTTGGCAAGGAAGACTGCCTGATAAAAGGGTTAACGTACAGAATGTTCCTATGTAGGAAGCACCCGCCTTGCAACAACCAATGCAAGATGAAGAAGTCTCACAAATCCTTCCCATTGATCAACCTATAGATCTTATGTACCAAAAGGGGTAAAGATTATGTAATTTGATCAATAGTTGGGTCAGGGTGGTGGAGTAGGAAATGCTAACGAGACTATTGAGGTCCCAGCTTTAGAGCGGTTTCTTCACTTTCAACTCCCAAAATTCTTAGAGGACAAGATGATAGAAAAGCTAAAGAGTGGGTTGAGAACTTGGAAACTATATTTGAAACCCTGCATTACCTGGAAGAGTAAAAGGTTTAGTATGGCACATTTCTTCTAGGAGGTCCTGCATGTAGTTAGTGGAAAATAATAGATTGTAGATGGATTGTAGAGAAAATTCATCATACTTGGGGAAAATTTTCTAGGAATTCATGGACAAGTATGTACCATTGGTGGTCAAGCAAGCAAGGAAACATTCAGGCTTGTGTTTATATCTTTACTGGAAAGGAAGCACTAAATCCTAATGAAGTGGTTATAGGTATGATTTTTATTTTTGGAATTAATGGTAACGCTTTATATGATCCTGAAGTTACACATTTTTTTATATTTGTATCTTTCTCACATAAGTTGAACATACAACCAAAAACTATGGTATATCAAATAGGGGTACTGACACCTTTGGGGATAGGATTAATAATTGATACTATGTACTGGGCATGTCAAATCATGATAGGAGATATAGAATATCCCATTGATCTTATCGAAATGCCCACTAAGGAATTTAATCTAATACTGGGTATAGATTGGTTGTACTAGCACTAAGCACAAGTAAACTATTGTGCTAAGTGCATCACTCTCAGGGACAAAGTACCAATACCAATATGTCATTCTATGAATACACTTCTCTAGCACCTATTATATTTATAATAGAATGTAGGAAAATTCTGAAAGAAAAAGGATAGGGATTTTTAGCGTACCTTATTAATAAAGCCTGAGACATGATCAAAATTGAAAAAATGGAGATAGTGGCTAATTATTTGGGTGTATCTTCAAAATAACTAGACTCATCACCACCTAACTGAGAAATTGAATTTATTATGTATATTCTCCCATAAGCCACGCCTTTATCAAAAAACCCCTATCAAATGGCACTAGCAAAACTTAAGGAGCTGAATAATCAACTCCAGGAGTTTTTGGTAAAGAAATTAATAAGGTCCAAAATTTTTTGTTGGGGGCCCTGGTGTTGTTTGTCAAGAAGAAGGGTGGATCCTTGAGGATGTGCATTAACTATAAAGAGTTGAATAAAATTACTATGAAGAACAAATATCCCTTATTACATGTGGAAGAATTATTTGATCATTTGCAAAGATCAACAATATTCTCGAAGCTAGATTTGAGATAGAGGTATTATCAGCTAAGGATTAAGAGGGAAGATATCTCAAAAACTATGTTCAATTCCTAATATGGTCATTTTGAGTTTTTAGTAGTGCCATTTGGGCTGACCAATGCTCTAGTAGCATTTATGGATCTGATGCACTGAATTTTTCAACCATATCTAGATTAGTTTGTGGTCATATTAATTGATGATATCTTAGTGTATGCGAAAACCATAGAGAATCATGCATAGCTCTAAGAACTCTAAGGGAGCATAGGTTATATGCAAACTTTAGTAAGTATGAATTTTGGATAGGAAAAGTAGCTTTTCATAGACATATCATGTCCTAGGATAGAGTGGAGGTTGATCTCTCTAAGATAGAGGTAATAGTCAATTGGAAGAGACCTAAAAACATGATAGAAATTCATAGCTTTTCAGGTCGTGTCAGCTATTACTAAAGATTTGTACAAGATTTCTTTAAAATAGCTAGATTGTTGACTACGTTAACTTAGAAAGATTGGCCATTTAATTGGAATAAGGATAGTGAAAGAAGTTTTCAAGTGTTGAAAAATAGATTAACTTCAACTCCAATTTTAGCCTTTCCAGATGGATTAGAAAGATTTGTTGTGTATATAGACGCTTCAAAAAAAGGGCTTAGATGTGTGTTAATGTAGAGGGGGCGAGTAATTGACTATGCATCTAGAAAACTGAAATCACATGAGAAAAATTATCCAACTCATGACTTGGAGCTAGCCACAATAATTTTTGCATTAACAAAATGGAGATACAAACTCTATGGAGCTATATTTGAAGTATACACAGATCATAAAAGTCTTAAGTATATACACTTGTAGAAAGATTTGAACATAAGACAGTGACGGTGTATGGAATTCTTGAAGGTTATGACTTCTCTACTGCCTATCATCTGAGAAAGACAAATATTGTAGCAGGTGCTCTAAGCCAAAAGGTCGGGATGGCCCACATTCTAGAATAGGAGCATGAGAAAGTCTAAGGGCCAATGTTGTGATGAGAATGAAATAACAAGTCTAGATTGTAGGAGTAACTATGCAGCCAGAATTATATAATGAAATCCAACAAGCTTAGGCTAATGATAATTGGATCCTAAAGCAAAAAAAGATAGTCAGGAGCTCTAAAGAGTCCATATTCAGTACAGATAGTCACGTACTTTTTTATTTTGTAAGAGAATATGTTTGCCTAAAGAAATGAAAGGAAAACTGTTGGATGAGGAGCCCAAGGCAAGAATTATGGCATATCTAAAAAGCACGAAAATGTATCATAATTTGAAAAAATAGTTCTGGCGGAATGAAATAAAAGTGATGTCACAAACAATGTGTAGAAATGTTTAACTTACTAACTAGTGAAAGCAAAGCATCAGCGACCATCAGGGTTGCCATAACTACTTTTAATCCTTGATTGAAAATGGGAATTGGTCACTATAAACTTTGTAATAAGTTTACCTATAGTTCGAGAAGGAAAAGATAGTATTTGGGTAATAGTAAACCAATTAACCAAGTTTGCTCATTTTCTACTAGTTGGAACACATTACGAGATTGAGAAACTAGAAGAACCATATATTAGGGAAATAGTTAGACTACACAAATTCCAACTAATATTATGTCAGATTGAGATCCAAGGTTCACCTTGAGACTGTGGAAAAGTCTGCAAAAACATTTAGGAATGCGGTTATGATTCAGCTCTGGTGCTCATCCTTAATCAGATGGTCAATCAGAAAGGGTAATTCAGATACTAAAAGATATGCTATTGGCTTATGTTTTGCAGTTCATTGGAAGTTGGGCTAGATATTGATATTGGATAGCCCAACAAACCCAGCCCAATAGTTATCCACTATAGAACGTGCTTCCAAGCCCATTTTGCATTTGAGGCCCAATTGCGTTTCGATTATCGCCTTTGTGCATATCCAGTATCATGGGCTGAACTATGCAACCAAAACCTTGAGGTTGAGTAAAGTGTTCTCGACTTTGCTCGATGAAACCTTCAGGTTGAGTGGTATGTTTTTGACCTTATCCAACGGGAGGCTTCTAATGGCCTATTTTGTTCAACTATTTCTCTGGTCGATCACCATCGACTAAAGTACTCACTTTGGTGCTGAATCATATCCCTATTATATTTAATACCCTGACAGACAGTATATCTCCATATTAATAGCACATGCCACCACAATATTGCCTCTATCACCACCTCTATCGGGAGACGCACGTCTAGAGTACTATTCTTCCAGGAAAGTAAGAGGTGGTACCACCTAGAATAGTCTAAAGATGAGAAATGGCCTAAAGCTCCCAAACAAAGACAAAAGCCCTCTATACTTGATAAGGGCAACTTAGACATATCATCCAGTTGGAGAAAGCTATAAATACCCCATTGCCCGCCACCTTCTAAGTATGTCATTTTCACTATATGCTCTTACTTTGCTGCTGGATTTCCTTACTTAACTAGCACTAACTTAAGCGTTGGAATGCTTTAGCCAGGGATAGCTCGGGTAGTCTGACATTTGCTAATAGTTGCAGATCTCAGCCAAAAGAGATTTCATGCTGGATCATTCAACCACCTTGGTCGAATTAGCGCATACACAACCTAATCTAGTAAAATAGCTTTAAACTTTATCATTTTTGGCACCTTATGTGAGAACTAGAGATTGCAACTAAAAAAATAGTGAACACCAAGCGAGAAACATCCAAGAGGGAAGAAAATAAAAAGATAGTGTCTCCTTTCCCCCCTTTAGTCTCAACTAGAGTTACATGCCCTATGCTCCGATGCCCCACTAAAGCAAGTTGTTACCTTAACCATGCCCTAATTAATGCAACTGATAAGTGAGCAAATCTCCGCATAGATTTCTACTCAGCTTTCTATCGTCCTGAATCAACATACAATTATGTTTGCCCCAGCTACTAATACAACCCTATAGCCACCACCACTAGAAGAGAAATTCTCTAGGGATAGTTGGGGTCATCTAGAGCCCAAGCACCCACCAACTAGGCAAGAAGCTAGCCCTAGGTGCCTCTACAAAGAAAAGAGACAACCGAAGTTGTGAAAAGAGATCACTGATTATATAGACCATTACGTTCAACCAAATTGAGCCTAGCAACATGATAGGGTCGAATACTCCAAATTAGACCAGCATAAAGAGATTGGCGAATCAATGCATCATGCAGCTTGACCTATTTAAGCTCTGTAGCATGACAGGGCCGAGCACACTTAGCCCTAGTTTGGCTGTAATTTGACCCAGTCAAATTAAGAGAAGTGGGAAGAAGTTTCTCACCAAGTTTAGCAGTTGAATAAATGCCTCAATGAGATCTTAAGGAGAAACATGGAAAGAATACCCAACACCGACGATTCCCAAAGTTTTCTACATGAAAAAGGGCCATCTTTCACTTAGGAAATAATCGACGAGTGCATCGTCATCAACATAAAGGTCCTGATCGAACTCCCATAAGATGATAGATCGATCGATCCCAATGAGCACTTAAGGCAGTTCGAGCACATGATGCAACTGCATGGACATAATAACTACATACATGTAAAGTTGCTAGTTATCACTTTTTAAGGTATCGCGCTCTATTGGTTTGTCAAACTTAAGTTGGCGTTGATATACTTCTATGACAAATTATGTGATAAGTTCTGCATCAGTTCGCTAGTTGACAAAAAGGTGAAACTCCCCCAACACATCTCCACACCATGAAATAGAATAAGAGGGTGTCCCTCTGTAACTTCTTTACCAGTTTTAAAACAGAGGTGTTAAAGATTGACAACCCTAGAATCGAGTTCTTGATCGATGTATTTTTCTTAGAGCTCAAGCACCAGGAGTATGCCAATGCCTTAGTGTGGAATGCCCACAATTGATGGAAGAGCTTATAGACTTAGTAGAGAGATACATGATCCAGGAGGAAATAAATAAGTTGAAATTCAACAACCCTAAGTTTGAGAAAAAGAAAAATAAAGAGAAAAATGACTTGCAGTAGAGGAAGGGTTGTCGATCCCAATCAAACACTTCCACGACTACACTCTAATAAATCACATGAGGAAAGAGGTACTATTTACAATCTAGCATGACAAACGTTTCAAGAAACTGAGGAAGCTTATCGAGATTAAGGCAATTAAAAAATTAAAGAAATATTACCACTTTCACTAGCAAATGTGGCATGACATAGAAGATTGCTTTAATCTCCCTAATGAAATTAAGAGATTGATCAGCAAAGGCCATCTAAAACAATATGTTGCTAAATACACCAGGACTGAAGGGGGCAAAACTGACCAGACTCCCCATAGAAAAAGGTCAGTTAGCTCGAGGAGAGATGATAAAAGAAAGAAACCCACCCAAGATAATCGCCCACTCATTTGAGGAGTGATTGACATGATTGCGGAAGGCCCCATTGGGGTAATTTAAAATTCGTGATGAGGCAAACACAAAGAAGGTAAAGTTAACCAAAGCCTCCCTAGTTGAAATAATATTCCAATTGTCTACTAATGCAGAGCCCATGTCTTTCACTGATGACAACTTGGCCCATCTCAGAGGAAAAAACATCGACCATAAAGCGGACTATCCCATGTTGATCTCCATTGAGATTGCCAATGTTGAGGTAAGAAACGTTTTGGTAGACAATAGCAGTTCTGCCACCATCATATTCTTTTTAATATTGAAAATGATAAACTAAGGCCAACTAAAATTCAAGCCCATATGTACTCCTCTTATCAGATTCGAAGGGTCAAAAATCACACCAAAAGGCTCTATCAACCTCCCTACATTATTTAGAGAAGTGCCCTACAGGAGAATACTGATGATAAACTATCTGATTGTCGACACTCCATTTACTTTCAATGTCATAATTAGTCGACTAGCTCTCAATAATTTTAGAGCCTTTATATGAACTTATCATATGAAAATCAAATTCCTAACTTCGTCAAGCACGGGTGAGCTACTATGCAATATTAAGAAAGCTTAGCCATGTTACACAATTTTAGTCGAGTTGAGTAAGTAGAAGACTTGACCATAACTGAAGACCTCGGGGGACACTTCTGTGATAAAACTTAATGAGAGCCAGCTAACAAGAAAAGAAAGTTAGAAGACGCTAGAGTGAAACTCGTTGGAGAATTCAAAATGGTTGAGCTAGAGCCTAGGAACCCCAACATGACCACTAGGATCGAAACAGATATAGGTCTCTATATGGAATGCCTCATGGTCGATTTTCTGTGGAGAAACATCAACATCTTTACCTAGAAGGCATCTGACATCCAAGAAATTGACCCCAATGTAATCATTCACCACCTCAACATTGACCCCTCGCACAAGCCCATCAAGCAGAAGACGAGAACCTTCAATGTTGAGAGGAGCTAGATCATCAATAATGAAATCAAAAAACTCTTAGATGTAGGCTATATTATAGATATTCAGTACCCACCTTGGCATCATAATATTGTACTCATTCCTAAGAAAGAGGGATAATGGCACATGCGTAACAATTTCACTAATTTGAATAAAGCTTGCCCTGAGGATCCTTACCCCTCGCCGCATATAGATTTATTAGTAGATTCCACGACTAGTTGTGAATTATTGAGTATAATAGATGCCTTCCAAGGGTATCACTAGATATTCATGGCCCCCGAGGAAAAGGACAAGACCTCTTTTATAGTCCCTAATAGAGTTTACAACTTTTTGGTCATGCCCTTCAGACTCAAAAATGCTAGAGCAACCTACCAAAGACTAGTCAACTTTATGCTCAAGAATAAGATAGGCAAGTTTATGGAGGTTTATGTCGATGACATGATTGTCAAAATAGAGAATGCCAAGGACCATTTGCTCGACCTCAACCACACCTTTGCCATATTACAAGTATTTGGCATGAAGTTAAATCCAAACAAGTATATGTTCAAAGTTTGAGGAGGCAAATTATTGAGGTATATGGTCAGTTAAAGGGGCATTGAGGCCAATCCACAGAAAATTTAGATAGTATTAGAAATAGATCTACCTCGAATAGTTAGAGATGTACAGTGCCTCATCATGAGGATTATAGCCTTTGGATGATTCATTGCCCATTTAGTCGACAAGAGCCTACCCTTCTTCAAGATTCTTAAAAATGCCAAGAAGTTAGGTTTTTAATGGAATGAATAGTATAATCGAGCATTGGTCGAATTAAAGCAGTATTTTTCCTCACCCCCTATGCTTGCCAAGCTAAAGCTCGGAGAGATACTATACATCTATTTGGCTATTTATAAAGCTCGATCAGCTTAGTCTTGGTTTCAACTAAGGACAAAAACTATTGACCAGCTTATTCTTATAGTAAGGTGCTCCAAGGGCTAAAGTATAACTATTTAGAAATCGAGAAGTTTACCTTAGCAATGGTTACTGTAGCTCAAAAGTTGCAACTATACTTTCAGTTCCATATAATGATAATGCTAACAAAGTAGCCGTTAAAGCAAGTACACTTAAAACCAAACACATCGAGGAGGTTAACAAAATGGGTTATTAAGTTGAGAGAGTTCAATATCATTTTTCAACCCATGACTGCCATCAAAGCACAGATCTTGGCCAAGTTCATCGTCAAATGGATCGATCTCCCCAGAAAGAGTATTGAAACCTTTATTGTTTGGACTTTGCACATTGATGGATCATCAACCAAGTCAGGAGATAGAACGGGAGTGGCTCTCTATTCCCTATCAGTAGAAGAATATGATTTTGCAATCATGCTTAATTATACAGTCATCAATAACAAAGCTGAGTGTGAGGCTCTTTTTGCTGGAATAAGGACGGCACTCAATCAAAAGGTCAAGCACTTAGCAACAATCATAGACTTATAGTTGGTTGTAGAATAAGTCGAAGAAAATTTTGAGGCTAAGAACTTAACAATGAGTTGGTACTTGGCAGAGATTAGAAGACTGTAACAGTCATTCAAAAAGTTCACTTTTAGCCAAATACCTCAATTAGAGAACGAGCGAATAGAGGCCTTGTCCAAATTTGCCAGCTCGACTAGGGGTACAAAGGACAGAACAATAACATTTTTTGTTGCTAATAAACCTTTCATAGGCATCCTCGAAGAAAATTTTGTAAGAAGCATTAAGGAGACGCATCCTTCATGTTATAACCTAATAAAGCTTTACTTAAGTCCTAGCACAGTTCTTGAAGACAGAAATGAGGCATGCAGGCTTTAAGGATAAGCCATCAATTTTGCACTCGATGAACACAACTAGCTCTATAAAAGGTCAATCTCTGAACTACCTCAAGGTACCTAGATCTTGACCAAGCTCATAAAGTCTTACATGATATCTATGTATGCATGTATGGGAACCATTCAAGGGAAACATCCCTTGCCCATAAGATCATCAGATATGGATACTTTGGCCTATTATACTAAAAGACGCAGTTAATTTTGCTTAAAAATATCGATCATGCCAAGTCCACTCGAACCTCTCGTACTAATCGGTTATATCCATGGTCAATGCTCAAATTGCTAGGCTATTCGACTAGTGGGGGATCAACATTTTGTGATCATTGCCAAAGACAATGGGTCAGATAAAGTTCATAATTGTGGCAGTCGAGTATTTCACTAAATGCGTCAAGGCTGAAGTTATCCCAAAGATAACTGATGCAATCATCAAAAGTTTTATTTGGAAAAGCATTATCTAACATTTTGGTCTCCTAAAGATCCTTATTTCAAACAACGGGGTGCAGTTCCAAAGCAAAAACACCCAAAGTTGTTGCGAGACCTTAGGGATCACCCAACACTTTACTTAAATATGGAACCCCCAATTAAACGGCTAGATAGAGACAATGAATAAAACAATCCTCAACCATCTTAAAGCAAAAATACAAGGGACCAGGTCGAGTTAGGCAGATGACCTCCCCGGGGTGTTATAATCTTATAAGTTCACTACTATATAGCCATGGATCACCGCCCTTATAGTTCGGTTTACGGTTATGAAGCAATCATCTTCTCTAAACTCATACAACACGCAGCTCGAGTGATCCACTTTAACCCTATCAGAAACACCTCTAAAAAGAAACTCAACCTAGAGATAATCAATAAGTGGAGACAAGAAGCATATAACACCATTCAACGCTATAGATCAAAGATGGTAGGGAACTACAATAAAAGGGTCCAACCACATTATTTTAAGGTCAAAGACCTAGTTCTCAAGAAGGTGGAAGTATCTAAGAACATTGGCAAATTTGACCCAAAATAGGAGGGGCCTTATACTATCGTAAAGGTGTTGAAGCACAATGCCTACCAACTTACCAACATCGACAAGGATAAACTTCCTCACCCATGGAATACCGTCAACTTGAAAAAATTCTATGTATAAAAATGATTTGTAATAATCTTTATATTATTTTATATAAATAAACTTATAGCAACACTAATATTATTCACTCATACAACTGTAGCCGCAAAACCAAGACTACTAAGCCCAAAATCTCAAGTTGACCTCGTAGTTGACCTAAAAGTAGCTTCAAGCTGCCAATTTAAGTTTACAGTTGACCCCGTAGTTGACCTAAAGCAGCTTTAAACTGCTAAATCCATATTTCTGAGTGCCAAGTTTATGGTCGACCCCGTAGTTGATCTAAAAGCAGCTTTAAGCTGCCAAATCAAGTTTATGATCGACCCCATGGTCGACCCAAAAGCAACTTCAATCTACCAAATCAAAGCTTCTGAGCCCTAAGTTTTAGGTCTACCTCGTGGTTGACCTAAATGTAGCTTTGAATTGCCAAATCAAGTTTATAGTGGACTCTATAGTTAACCCAACCAACGGCTTCACAACAATGATTAAAGGCCTTTTAGCGCCCATGTTCTGTTATAATTGCCCATGATAAGTTAAGTCATTATATTTTCCCACAAATGATAGAACATATCTCGACCACATAGATTGAGCAAGAACTTGTTATAACATTTTTCCATATAATCGTACTCATTTAAATGATAATCATAGAATTTGACCATAAACTTCTTTGCAAAGTTAATAACCACAATTGATCCTAAACTTATAGGGTTTTAAGTTAATTAATTCAGTTGTCAACCATCCATATTTGATAAGACTATTAGGTCAAAGCAAAGTAAAGAACAAAAAGAATCAACTGCATATCAATGAATAGAATTGTTATATTCCATTCAATAAAGTTATCGATTACAAATTTCAAATACAAAAAAAATTAAAAAAAAAAGAGATTACAAAGGTACGTGGCCGATATTGGGCGACCACAATCTTGGCAGGCAGGAATTTCAATTATTGTTCGACAAAATTAGCACCACTATCCCTGGCTCAAGCATTGCTCATGCAAGGGGGAGAATGACTTGCGCCAACTATGAACACCCTATCTTATTAATCAAAAGCTCCTAGGAGTGCAGCGCCTACTCACCCGCATCAATCATGACATCTTGAATTTCAAAGGTAAACTTATTGGTGAAGTTGAACGTTTTCAACATAATGGCGAGCCTCCTTGAGACCTCTATCTACCTTTATTAATTAGCAATCATGGTCTCGACTGAGATGTTTCCTATAGCGCCCCCTCCAACTATGGTTTTCTTGGGCAAGGGATATGGTCATAGCTACTCATCAAGGATAGAATTTATGCAGTCCTTATCCTCTGCTCTAAAGGCATAGCCCAATTACTCGAGCTACTTGATAGTCTTCTCAAAAGCCATCCTTGCATTATCAAGCGAGAAGATTATGCTCATATCTTGAAAAGTTGAGTAGAGCATAAATTATTGCCCCATCTCATTTCACGTCAGTGGGAGCTTTCTGAGGAATTCATCTCAAGCTTCTTGCAATACAGTATTGCGCCCCGCTGTATGATTAGAGTCATAACTTTGCTACGCATCTAGTCCAGCCTTGTGTGGTAGCTCATCCATTTAGTTTTTCTCTTGGATGGGCAAGACCAACTGTTGATCTTTTGTATTGAGCTACTTGCGAAGATCCACAACCTCCTTGTTCAGCTAGTCAACTCTGTCCTAGGATGATTCAAGTTGAGCTTTCAAGGTGTCCAGCTCACCTTTCTCCTGTAGTTGCTCCCAATTAGCTAGAGCCAGCTTTAACCATCGATAGAAGTGATACCCAAGTTGGCTCACTTGAAAAGAATAATTATTCATTAGAAAAGTACGACTGGTTATAGAAGCAAAGTATTTAACAAGAAAATAAAATTAACCATACACTTACCATGTTACAGTGGTATGCTAGAGCCTTAAGTGCACCAACCTAGCTTAAGTCCATCAATTTCTACTGGTTGGACATGAAGAGCCCAACCACCATGCATTTAAGTACTACAGCCCTAGTCAATCTCAATGGCATTATTGAAGTAAAGTTGTACATAGCCATATTTAGCTCTGTCCTGAATTAAAGTGATAGCAACCGAGGCAGTTGAAATAGCACATCATCATTATGCTTTCCAAACAGGTTGTAGTTAATGAGAGATTTCCCTTTGCCCTTGTCACCTGTTAGCCTATTTGGAGTAGAACCTCCTTCTTCGACCATAGGTCTTTTGCCCTGGTCAACAGGCCTGCTATCGGTCATTACTGCTGCTCGAAGGAGAAAAGCCCTTGAGGTCAATTATATAGCATGGGGTATGAGGGCTATGGTAAAAGGTGTTGGAGTTGTGATTAAGGCTATGGCCTGATGGTGCTCCTCATTTCTATAAGCACAGTCTATCATTTCCTGTTGTGCCCTACTTATTATTTCTTGTCGATCAGCCAATATAATACAATACAAAAGAAAAAAAATTAAACTCAAGCATAAAGATAATGAAGTAAAATCATAAAAATAATAATCGATAGAGAACTACCTAATCAATCACTCCTGGGCAAGTTTAGCTCGATCAATGACAAGCTAAACAACACCAAACACCTCTTGTTAATTAAAACTAAGGCTTTTATTTGGCCAAACTCGACAAGGTCTCGAATAAAGGTGTTTGGCCAGCTAGGGGTCAAATTTTTCAGTATCTCGTTGTGCCCCCACCACCACCCCTTCAGTATATTAAACCCCCCAAGCCTTTAAACATAAAGAAAATGCTTCTTCTACTCTTGCCTGTAGGAGAAGGATCGGATCACTAGGAACTTTCAATGCGCTAATGCTATGAGGTAATAGAACTTAAATTCCTTGATGCTATTTAACTTTTAGGATACTAGGAGATGAAAGAGATTTAAGCAGCTAGCGAAGGAAGCTGCTTGGTCGAATTGGTGCATAAGCATGAAAAAACTGTATATGGTTGAAAAGTAGTTAGGAAGGAGCTATGTTATACTAACCTCCAGACCACCTAGGAGGTCGACTACAGCTAGCATAGGGGTGCGAGGGCTGTGGTCAAAGAAATTGGAGCTGCAATCGAGGCCATGGTCTGGTGACGCTCCTCGATCCTCTAAGCACAGGCGATCACTTCCTGTTGTGCCCTACTTATTATTTCTTCTCGATCTGCCAATATAATACAATACAAAAGAAAAAAATTAAACTCGAGCAGGAAAATGATGAAGTAAAATCATAAAAATAATAATTAATAGAGAAATACCTAGTTGATCACCAATAGGTAAATTTAGCTTGGTAGGCGACAAGCCAGCCAACACCAAACACCTCTCATTGATTAAAATTGGAGCCTCTATTTGGCCAAACTCAACAAGATCTCAAATGAAGGTGTTTAGCCAATTAGGGGTCAAATTTTCTAGTATTTGACATGTCCCCTCCACCAACCATTTAATATATTAAACCCCCAAGGCCCTCAAACATAAAGAAAATACTTCTTCTACTTCTGGCCATAGGAGAAGGATAGGGTCACTAGGAACTTTCAATACGTTCATGTTGTGAGGTAATAAAACCTAAATTCCTTAATTCTACCCAACCTTTAGGATTTTAGGAGATAAAAGAAATTTGAGAAATTAGCAAAAGAAGTTACTTGGTCGAATATGTGCATGAGCATGACAAAACTATATATGGTTGAAAAGTAGTTAGGAAGGAGCTACACTATGTTGACCTCCAGACCACCTAGGAGGTCAACTATAGCTAATGCAAGAGGGAATCTAAGCCCACACCTAAACCCTTCCTCAAAAATAGTAATACAAACCTTTGAGGGTTGATGCATTTTACCTCATGGACCAAGAGCTAAGAGTTCATACTCTATAGAGATATGGTAGAGTTCCTTAATGCACATCAAATCAGCTAAAGTAATTTTCAAAACAATCTCACTGTTGTGGTTGGGGGGTTGGGGGTGAAAAGTTGTTCGTGTGTCATGGCACCTCAATTGGGCCTGCCTTGCCCCCCGAAGTAGCCCTCTCATCACTCGAGCTACTAGAGGTCGAGCCTAAACTTGATGAATGACTTGACGTTCTTTCACTTTCACCTTCCCCATAGATTTGTGCCCCCTAAGACCTAGCGTTCTCACTGTCTGAAGTACTCAACATGCTTAATAAAAAACTAAAGAAAAAATAAAAGAGAGAGGTGAAACTTACAAGCTATCGACAAAACTCTAAAGACTTAGAATGGAAAAAAGGCTCTCTAAATACAAAGCTCGACTAGACCAAATATAGTAAAAGTGTAAAATGAGTAATTTCACCATGCCTATTTAAATGCACCTGTACGTGGGACTCAACCAGTGGTAATAATTGCACAGCCATATTTTGGCATTTCGTATACCTCAACATAACAGACACATTAAATGCACCAAACCTCAATTTAATATTCAAAAACCTTGATCAATAATTCAAAAACCTTAATCGAATGCCCAGAATTATCACTAAATTATATATCTACTCTTTGCTTTTTCTTGTCGACAAGTTCAATCAGGATTGTAAGTACGGGGGACTCATGATATGGGATAGCCCAATAGGCCCAGTTCAACAGTTATCCACCCCAGAACATGCCTCCAAGCCTACTTTACATCTGAGCCTAATTACATTTTTGGACCTAGATAGGCTATCGACCATCGCTTTTGACCATATGCAGTATCATGGGCCAAACCATGTGACCAAAACCTTCAAGTCAAGTAAAGTGTTGTCGACCTTGCCCAATGAAATCTTCAAATCGAGTGGTATGTTCTCGACCTTACTCGATAGGGGGCTTCAGGCGGCCTATTCCATTCAACTATTTCTCTAGTCAACCACTTTCTATAGTCCATCACCATCGACCAGAGTACTGACTCTAACACCGAATCGTATCCCTACCACATTTAATGCCCTGATAGTTAGCATATCTCTGCATTAATGGTGCATGCCACCCAGTATCATCTTTGTCACCACCTCTATCAGAAGGCATGCCTCCAAAGTATTATTCCCCTAACAAAGTTGAAAGTGGTGCCATTTAGAATAGTATAAGGATGTGAAATGACCTATAGCTCCCAAGCAAGGACAAAGGTCCTTTACACTTGATAGTGGTATTTTAGACATATCATACACATGGAGAAGGCTATAAATACCCCCATTGCTAACCACCCTCTAGGTATGCCATTTTTACTATACGTTCTTACTCTGCTACTTAATTTTCTTATTCAATTAGTACTAAATTAAGCATCGGAGCGCCATAGCCAGAGGTACCTCGACTAGTCTGACATTTACTAATGGTTGCAAATTTTAGCCTAAAGAGATTTTACTGTTGGATCATTCGACCACCCTAGTCAAAGTAGCTTATACACATCCTAATCTAGTAAAACAGCTTTCAACCTAATCAGATACCTTCTACTAATAGAATTTTCTTACAATAATAGCTTATAGTCTATCATCCAAATGGCCCCATATAAAGCCCTGTACGACAGACAATGTCGATCCCCATTACATTAGGAGTTTAAAGAGCATAAGAAAAACAAAAATAAATCCTTTGGAACCCTAAAGCTAGAACTAATTCAAGAAACTATTGAGAAAGTGCAAATGATTAAATAGAAATTGAAAATAGCCTAGGATCAGTAGAAACGCTATACAGACAAGAAGATAAGAGATTTAGAGTTTGAAATTAGCGACCAAGTATTTATTAAAGTATCTCTAAGAAAAGGGATCCAAAGTATTGGAAAAGGTAGAAAGCTTAGCCTGAGGTATATTAGTCCTTATGAATTCTGTAAAAGAGTTGGACTAGTAACTTACCAGATAGCATTGCTCTAAGGCTCAACAAGGATACATGACGTTTTCCATCTATCACAACTTCGAAAGTACCATCCTAATCCCTCCCACATCATTTCATATGAAGGCATACCATTGGAAAGTGACTTGACATACAAATAACAACTAATTCGTATCCTAGATTGAAAAGTTTGAGAGCTCATGAATAAAGGGATTCCTCAAGTACAATTACTATGGTGCAATCACAACATAGAAAAGGCAACTTGTGAACAAGAAGATCTCATGCGCCAAAAGTATCTCAAACTTTTCTAAGGGTTAGGTTAGAATTTGCGGGCCAAATTCTTTTAAAGGGGGAGGTCTGTAATACCCTTAGAAACTATTATTAGTAAAATTTTATTCATTATTATTACTTTAAAAAAATTAAGGGTCAAACTATAAATAGGGAAAAACTTAATTGCTTGGATTTTTAAAGTTTTTGGGGCCAATTTATGAATATTTTAGGTCAACTAGGTCAATTCAAGGTACTAAACAAGTTGAGGGTTAATTGAAAGCTAATTAAACTTTCAGGATTCTAATTGAAAACTTGAGATAGTTTTGGGGCTCAATCTAAATTTCTAGAAACTTCTCTATAAATACATTTCTCCGCTCTCCACATTGTTTCTTAAAATTTTCACCTTCGCACCCCTCTGCTATCTCCGATGACCTTCTGCTAGTGAAATGGCAAAACCTCATAGTTTACCAACTAATTTCTTTCTCTTGTTGTGGTAGTCACAACCATACCACATGCATAGGGAAATGGTTGGTGAGGCATCAAAAAATTGAGTTGAAAGCTTGGGCCACAGCAAAGCTGATAGATGTGGCGGTTTGGGTGGTGAAAGTTAGAGTTTGAAGGGTAGTTCATGTAGAGTTTAGCTTAGAGATTGTTTTAGCATCTTCAATTTCTAGTTTAGATAGTCAAAAATGGAGAAATTAAAGAGGAATAGTGGTGGTGGAAGTAGTGGCACACAAGCATTAAAGCTTCGATTGACACCTATCTCAACAACGAATTCAAAAATTAGTTTGGGCATTCTTCTGTGCTTGTTGAGACACATTAGTTGGTGATGGTAGTTGGCACCTCCAGCAGTGGTGAAGCGGTGGTAACTTTAAGACGAAATCTCTATTTTGTCGTGGTGGTTGCATGTGTGGTATTGATTTTTAGTGATTAAGTTTTGAAACTAAGATATCTTATGAGTTGTTAGAATTAAGGTTATTATCAATTAATATGTAACGTTCAAAATTATTTCCCAATTCGCAAATTGTTATGAAATGAGAACATGATGTGGGACTGAATAATGGATATGTAATGCTTAGGGCACCCAGATTTGTAATATAATATCTTGATTACTCTTTGTTACATCAAATTTTATAGGTGTGTATGTATGTATGTCTCTTTGTTATTATTATAGTATTAAGACAAGTAAAAAGTACATATTGATATTAAAAAAAAATTTAGAAAGACATAGTATACTTTTCATTATTTTAGAAATTCAGAATTATAAGATTTTTTTTCTGAAAAAGGATTTGATAAAAATTTTAAGCAAAATAATAATAAATTATAATTTAATATCTTATTCACTTTAATTTTTATTACCTTAATCTATATGTGTCTCTTTATAAATTTTGGCAATCAATAAAAAAACTTTAAATTCACGCTATTGGAAGAAAACTTTGTGAAATATAAAATCAATGTCATTGTAAAAATCAAATAATAATGATATTTTAAATTTTATCACTTTAGAATATACTATTTTTTATCTATTCAACTAAATGTCTCATGAATGAGAAAAAGAGTGGGAAAATAAGGGCTTGTTCTCTTACATTTTGGGTGTTTTGTAGAAAATATTTTTGGGAAATGGGTTTTAGGGAAAAAATTTGGAGAATGTGTCAAGTGTTTCTTTTTATTTTGGGAAAATATAAAAAATATTATGTAATATATTATATATGTATGTGTATTTATAGTTGGATTATGGGTTGAAATATGATTGTACTGAAATAATGTTAGATTATTTTATTTGATGATTTAATTTGAAATTTTTTATTTTTTGGGCAGTATAAAAATAAGATATATTGTATTATCTTGGAGCTAGTAGTGATTAATTAAAATTAAACTAGTACTCAATAATTTAATTAATGATATGAATGGTATTATTAATGAAATAATTATATTAAATGGATTGTTAATTTAAAATGAAAATAGATGAATAAATTATACACGTAGTATTTAATAGTATAAAAAAATGTTTGAAGAAATTTAATAAATTCCAATAAATTAATTAAATTTAAATTATTTAATATGGTACTTTAGAAGTCAAAAATTTTCAAATTGTAAATTATTACTTTAGTGTATTATTATATTTAATAAACAATGCAACAAATAATTATATAAATATATGAAATAATATAATACACATAAAATTATTTTAATTTGATGTTATGATTTCATTAGACAACTAAACAAAATAATTTAATTATACCCAACATGTTATAAAAAACATCACACAATGTAACTATGCTAATCTATACGTAATTTTCACAATAGTAAAACAAGAAATTATTGTGTGATATTTTGTTCATTTAAATAGACCAATCAATTAGATGTTTTCAATTTTAATATTTGTGGTTAATAGTAATTATTATCTAGAAGTAACTTTGAATAATAAAAACAATTTATTCACTAATAATGGAAATATTTGTTCATTAGTGGTTCACTAATATCTTACGTAATAATTCACGAAGTAATGTGTTTCATAGTAGCATAAATAAATATTATTTAATATCAATTATGAGTTCATTTTAATAGTATGACAACCTTCAGGCAATTCACAGTTTGATGTACAAAACGTTAAGAAAGTCTAAATATGTCTACGTGGAATTACAAACTATGCAGATGGTAGTGTGCGAGGTCAACACCGAGTAGTGTTGACCTCACTAGTGCTAGTGGAAGCAAATGCACGTGATCTCCTTGCTCGTCGAAAGAGTCCACGCCATGTGCTCACATGACCACCCACCGATGCTCTATCATTATGGTAAGGCTCGGCATTAGGTGGTGGAGGTACATATTGAGCAGTAAGGTTGGGATCTTTGTCCCCTATCAATTGTACTAGCGACCAAGTAGGTACTTGCTATCCTTGGCAATGAAAAGATATACATGATGCATCAAAATCTATGAGCACAATTGTTCCACACCCAACTATACTCCACCTTCAACAGTGTCCTCCTTATTGCCCACTTGGTCAACTGGTGTCAGCTTCACAAAAATCTCTTGTAACGAATCATATCAGGGCTCTTTGCACTTAAAATATCATTAAAATGAGGGTTGATTTGCAAATGAAATATGTTGCTATTTACAAATAAAGATGAAAATAATAATTTGATAGTTGAAGGAAAAAATTGGTAATTGAAACATATTCTTACACGAGATAACCTATTGTGCAAATGAGGAGGAACATACATATCCCTTGTATATTTATTATATTCCACACATGGATGCACCATAATTAGAGTCACTATTTCAAATCATAGGACTGTTGAGTAACAAACTCTGTGGTGAAAGGCCATTGGAAGTGTTGCCTCAACTTTTATGCTAATTTTGACATACATATCTCCACGTATATGTCATTAGTCAAGGAGTCAATGGTGTTGGCATCCAGTAACATGTGCATAAATTTCTCCTCCACTTTGGGCCCCCACGCATTAGGGTATGAGAAACAAGAGCATCTAATGATCTACATAAACTCATAGCAATGCCTACATGTTCATAAATTAGCAATATTGTGCTTCATACAGTATACCTTTAAATGTTTTTTATTATCCATGTTGTACAATTTGTAAGTAACAGAATATGCTGAATGGAAAATCATTTTGCTAATACTGTTGGAATTATAATAGTGCTAACTTTAAAATTAAACCATTAACCAAATATCGGTCACATGATTGATATAAGGTACATAAAATATATGGAAGATTATTATGTAAAATTGAAAAAAAAAATAATGAAATCATAATTCATCCCCTCATATAATAGTTCCTACTTAAAACAACATAAGAAACAAAAAAGATACAAAAGAGCTTATAAATGAGCAACATGAAAAACACATCATACATAAAGGATGGTACAAACATTAGGATACTTATTACCTAAACACTCATATTTCAACTTAATCAAGCCACCCTATTTCAAGTCATTCTGTCGTTCCACACTTGCATTGCTATTTCATCCCTGAATGCAGTTTGCGCATTGATTTCCTCTTGACTCGGATGGCCCCTATGGTAAATGTATGCCAATCGATCTCTTATTTGATTAACAGCTCATTAAAAATTTTATTATCCCAACTGAACTTCCTAAACAATTGTGTAAAACACAACAAGCAATGACCAAGTCCCTTTGATGATAAAGGAAATAGTTAGGCATACCCCAAGCTAAAATAGGAAACTACTTCTTTAGAACTCCAAATGAATGCACTATATGGTTTCTTAATCTTGAATGGGCATGATTGAACATCTCTCTATGGTTGTTATACACAACAGAGTTTTTGAACTCCTTCAAATGGTAGTACAACTATCTGTATGGTGCTAAAAAGCACATGTAGTTCATAAAACCAACATCAATGAGGTAGTGCTTTCTTGAAGTAGGAAAAATGATAGCACTGAAATTGTGCTTACAAAAATGTTGGCTACTCAAAATCAAATGATATAATATGGGTGATTCAAACATAATGTGAAACATAATGGAGGAAACAAGAATTGTGGGTTGTTTTGAATTACTTCAAGCAACACCCATGAATCATTTGCACTACCTTCCCATCCAGCATTCACATACGTGAACATAAGGTCAAAATCATATATAATAAGAATGTTTTGGCAGGTATGCCCTTTATGTGACCTGTACGCATTATGGCAAGCATGAGGTACCCATGCATTGAACAGAGTGCCATCGATCACTCTTACTGCCCGCTATAAAGAAGAAATACTGTTCTGCAGAATGAACTATGGTGATCTTTGTAGTAATGTGAAAATGAGCATTCTACATGATGAATCAAACCTTGAAATATGGGTAAAACTCAAGATTCACCTCAATCTAAGTTGAAAGTTCATCAAATTGTGGTAGAGATATAATCTCTGGTGCCAAGCAAAGAAACGAATGTAAAACTCTTCTTAGGTGGCAATTAACGGTTGAAAGGGAATGTTGGAACCTTTCCATGGTATCACGTTGTCTTGTGTGCCTCCTTACCATTCGCATGAACATGGTAACTGCCTCAATAATAGATACTCATGAATGTACAATTTATGTTAGTAAGCCACGAGATGTCATTAAGTTAACCAGAGCTTCAAAGGCAGGTTTGGTCATACAAATATTATCATAAAATGTTTGAGGCTGAGCATTCAATATTTCAGCTACCTAATTAGTTCCTTGTATCCAAGAGTTATTGCAAGGGATCTTTTGTGGGGCCATATTTGGTGCAACAATATCTGTGATGAAAAATAACTCTTTCGCTCAATTAGAAATGTCACTACTTAGGGTACCTGGACTACTATCACCTTCACTTTCTAGAGAAGGATACCTTGAACTCAAAGCACTTGCCATACTCTTATAAACCAAATTAGAAATACTTTAATATACCATAAGAATATTTATGAAAATAACATATATGGAATGCAAAAGAGTAACAAAGCACATCATACACGCAATGAAAATATCTTACAAGAGTACATGTCAAATGAAAAATCATGATGGGCATAAATGATATAGTCCATAAGGCATAGAAAAGTGTATAAATATGAAAAAGGATAACACAAATCACACAAAGGTTCATAGCTATGCTAAAAGGAAAGAAGAGCAGCATGAGACATAAACATAAATGGTATGTCGATCACATGTCCTCTAAGGACTCAACTTAAATGTGCTTCTCACAATCATCTAGTTAAGTGAAGAATGATCACATCGTGGTACTCTACAATACATTAATAGCCTTGTCAAAAAGGATACTGAGGAGTCCTTCCATTGATTAGAGTGACTCAATGCAAATCTCAATTGATTTCTCAACATTAGCTCTGATCCTGTTTGACTTGGCATCCATCATGTCATCTCATTTGTCAAGTGCTTTAGTCAGATAGATATCTTTTTCTACTCGTGGCGTTACTTTCCTTCTATGTGAGAACCTTTGGAAGTACCCACTATGTCTGTCAAGTCATCACTGCAACTCCCTAAACATCTAGAGCGACTACCTCCTACCAAATTCATATTAACGTTAGGAACCCTCTCCACATTAGAAGGATTAGTCGGTTGAGAAGAAGATCAAAACTATGAACTTATCGCAATAGAGCTTTATAACATCTCTGTGCAATAGTCATAATGCGATAGCCCATGCTCGATGCTGTGCGAATGGTTTGGATATTCCTATTTTGTAAAGAATGCATGTCAAAATAATGTGAATTAAAACTAAGAGGTTGGTTGAGTGTAATGACAACCAAAAGAATTAGTTGATGATTTGTCGACATCCATTTCTAAATTCGTGTTGGGGATCCAATAACAGTATTTCTTTCATTATCCCATCCATAACTAGTCGACTTAGTAAGTAAGTCATGGAATAAATGCCTTGCCACTTGAAACCAACACCACTTGGATTTACATTGTTGAACAATATATTTATACTAACCAAAGGTATGTGTATTTAATTTGTCACAAATTCTTCCCCAAATGAAGCTTGAGAAAGTAGTTGTCAATAGTTGGTCATTAATGAACTCTTCATAGCATAACTCAATGAATGCAGTCTCATTTTCAATAGGCCAATGCGTATGGGAACCCTTTGGGTTATGACATGACGACGTATTAGAAGGCTTGTTTCCAATTGGATTCATCTATGTTTGAGGTCATTTTTTCCAAAGCCAAAAATCGTTATTTTTATAGTAACAATAAAATTAATAGCACTAAAGCATGACTAAGCATTATAAGTATAACTATACCTCTTCCTATTAATATTATCCAACCACTTACATATAATATATTTACCAAATAATACAATATACTTTTATGTTAGTAATAGGATAATTACCAAACAAGAGATTTGGGTACCAATGAAGCTTTTAATCAAATAATATATGCTTCATGTGCATGTGCATGCGAATAAATTAAAAAAGTTCTAATTTAGAAAGTATTTAAATTTATTAAAATTATATTGTTAGTTTTAACTTATTAAATTATTTTAGATATATTTATTATTTTAATACCATGATGCATGTAATTTAACATTATAAAAATTATATCTTTTAGGAGATGGATTTAATTTTTTTCACTTATTTTTATTTTAAATAATAAATAAGTTTAATTAAATTTGATTAATGAATATAGATATGTTCATGATTCTAATTTTATTTTTTAATTCAACTTGAATCAAAAGATTATTCAACATTTAAACAATTTTAGTAATAACAAAATATATTTAAATCTATTATGAGTAATCTAACAATGCTAAAATTATGTATTTTTTATTTTTCAATTTTTTTAATTAATAAATAATTTTAATTAAATTTGATTAAGTAATTTAGATATGATTATGATTTTAATTTTAATTTTTTAATTCAACTTGAATTTAAAGATTATTCAACATTTAAATGAATGTATTAATAAAAATATATTTAAATCTCAATGTTATAACTGTTTAAATTATTTTTTTACTTATTTTTATTTTATTTAATAAATAAGTTTAATAAAATTTGATTAATTAATTTAGATATGTTTATGATTTTATTTTTTATTTTAGTTCAACTTGATTTAAAAATTATTTAATATTTAATTTTTTTATTAATGATAAAATATAATTAAATTTATTATAAATAATTTAAACAATGTCAAAATCACATCCTAAAGATATGAAAGAAGATCCCCATTAAAGCAATAGCAAACGTATAATTGCTTATCAATTTAAAATTCCCACTCTACAGTATACACAATTATAATGCAGTCAGAAGCAGTTTTGTTGGTATTCAGATAGGGCTCAGCGAGTGTGTGTGGACAACGTTCTCAATTTTCACAAAGAAAGAACAGGTACTACATCCCGCGAAGATCATTAGGGTTGATCGTACCACAACCTCTTTGCAGATTTCTAAACAAAATAAGACAAATCAAAACATTTAATCATCACTCCAAAGATTGGTACAAAGAAAAAGGATATCAATGATTCAAGTGGCAACAAAAATCTCCACATGACTAATGGTTAAAACCAGTAAAACATTTAAGCAATATTGTTTGCTTTTGAATCCCCAAATTTCATACGCAAAATATTGGCCTCATTTATATTTTATGTTTTTTGTGGGATGGATTATCCTGGAAAGAGATTTTTATTTTATGCTTTTTGTGGGATGGATTATCCTGGAAAAAGATTTTTATTTTATGTTTTTTGTGGGTGAGGCAGATAGTGTGTGCAGTGGATTATGCCTCAACATGTCAAGAATATAGCAACAAACTGCTTTCTGTTTCTACTGTAAAAGGAACATGTTTTACATCAAAATTGCTCATGAATTTATAGTGAAGTGAAGAAATTTTAGGCCCTTGATAAACCACATTAAACTGCGGGCTAAGAAACCATAATAGATGAATTTACTGGATCGATAAAGTTACTGCTACGGCATTTTTTGAGGGATGAAAACAACACATGATTTCAGTTGCAGTTAAATTATAGATTTCAACCTATAACAGGGGCACTCTTCTATATTAACTGCAACAAAGTGCAGCTATGATTTATAAGGATCAAACAAATTTTTAATTCAAAAAATTTATTTCCATATACTATACATGCAAAAATCTATCTTGACCTATTTGATGCACACATAGAAAAACAAAAACAAAAATGACCAGAATCGTCAAAGAATAAAGCTACCAAAGCTCAAAACCAGCAAGAAAATTTAGAGTAGCCAAAAAAAAAAAAGGAATAAAAAATTAAACTAGAAATAAGATCTAAGTAGCATCTCTACAACACTAATTAGTACTCATCTCTATACCACTCAAACAACAACCTAAGGAGGAAGTACTTCATTCAAGATGTAGCACAATACTCATTCTAAGGAGGCAGAAACAAATATCATTGTGGAAACCATAAAATGTCCCAAAAAAATCATACAAAACAACATACAATAACATCTTTGCTAATTATAAAGAAATAGACACTCACAATAGAACTGAATGAAATGATAGAGAATTCCTCAAATCCCCCTTCTGAGAATCAACCTCTAAAGACTTGAAATCCCCTAAATATCCACCATAACTAGATGATGTATGGTTTGCCGTTGTGTAGTATGTGCAGTGTAAGAGGTGTTTAGTAAGTAGTGTGCAAACTGATGAGTAAAATGGTGTGAAAGTGAGTTGTGGAATAGTGAATACAAGTTTATATGAATACTAATTCAAGAGATAAATGAAATTTAGCCCAAGAATGTAAATAATGTTGTGCTTAAAGTATGAATATGATGTAACATCAATGCAGTCAGCCTTATTTAAAGGTTGTAGAAGAGTGCTGCCATGAAAGAGGCCAATAAGTCAAAACCTATGCTGTTAAGTTACACCTACCATAATAGCTAGTGGTATATGGAATGCATGTGAACATCAAAGATGACAAGAAAGGTCCAACTAGTTTCAAGCCTTACCATAACATAAAGCAAATAAGTAAAACAAATAATATCCATGGTTTATGAATTAATTCTCACCAAGACATAAAGCAAATAGCTAAAATAAAAAGGTTAGCCATGCTAGAAGAATCAAATCTAAATAACACAGAACAGAATCTGAAAACGAAGCCACAAATCCATGCGAAGAAAACAACACAGCATAGTACATAATGCAAAACAAGACTTGGTCTAGCATATACCACCTCTATAAGAAGTTGGTCACAGTTCACCTCAAACATAAAAAGTTAATAAAAAAAGGCCTCAAAAACTATCCTCAACCCATCACTGAATGCATCTGTTAACTAAAGTTATAAAAAAAGCCTCAAAAACTATCCTCAACTGGATGAATGCATCAGAATTTAGTATAACATAAAGACAACGCAATAGACGAAGAAAAAAAAAAGTTCATCAAAAGCCTAAAAATGGAACACTTAACAACATTAAGGCATTGATATTTTCTATTTCCTAATAACTTATCCAATTTCAATTGCAACATCAGATAGATAGAGCACCATGTTTATAGATTATACTTACATACATCAAATAGGTAAATTTCTTAAAAAAAGAATAAGAATCAATAAAGAAAGAAAAATCTAAACTAGTTCTCATACCCGTCAATTTCATCCATAAACCCAACACCTATTTTTTCCAAAAATCTGCCCATTTTTCTTCCAAAAACCTAATTCATTAAATTCAATGTCAAATGAATAGAAATGGCTAATTCAATTAACTATACAATGTACTCTATACTCAACAATAGTTTAAATCATAAAAACTTGGCTTCACCTTGTGCTTCCTAATCCACTCAAATGTTGCTTGGATACATGAAAACCCAGACTCTAGCCCCTATGGATTTAGGGGAAAGACTGGACTTGAACTTGGCATGAACAACGCTACTATTTCCATAAGTGCGAGTGACTTTACCCCAAATGCAACAATAGTGAGAACTGTTCTTTTTAACCTTGGCCTTGTAAATGTACGCCATGAGCTTCCCAAAGTACCACCCCACTTTCTCTTATGTGTTTACTCCCTCTATCTGTATCAACATGTTTGGATACTGATTACGTTTTACAGTCTCACATGTTTTTCTTGCCGCCCCTTCACCATTGTTACTGTATGAAAGCTTTGGTAGAGAAAAAGAAAGGGAGAGAGAGTGAGTCAAAGAAATGACAAGGAGAGAGAGATGAGTGAAACATGGGTGTTAGATTATGTGGGGGTAGGTTAGGTTAGGTTAGGTGTAATGTTATTTTGAAATTGAATTGGCAAGGGTTTTTTGGGGATAAAATTTGAATATTTTGAGAAAAAATTTGGAAAATGTGCCTCCATTTTGAAATTTTTTTGGGGGAAGGAAAATATTTTTGGAGAATGCAGAAGAACAAGCCATAATAAATTTGAAATTATAAGCTTTTTTTTCAAAAAAAAATATTTGATAATAAACTTTAAGTAAAATAATGATAAATTATAATATATGATTTTATTCACATTAGTTTTTATTATTATTAATATTGCATACATATATATATATATTGTAACACTACTAAATTTGATATGTTAGAAAATAAGGATTAAAAAAATTAAAATATTAGTTTGACAAAAATTTAGGGGTTCAAAATATAAATAAGAAAGAATTAATTGAATGGAGAATGTAAGTTTTGGGGTTTAATATGTAACTATTTTGGGTCAAATGGGTTAATGTAAGGTACTAACTTGTCCTGGGGTTCATTTGCAACATGAAATAAGATTTTGGGGCCAATATGAGGCACTTAAAAAATTGAAGGACTTAATTGAAAGCTAAAGTGAAGTTTTAGGGCCCAATTGCAATATTTAAAAACTTATTTGTACATAGCAAATTCTACTCCAACTTTGTTTAATTTTCCCATGCACACCCTAGCTCTCCTCTTTAATGATTCATCACTAGCAGCCAACAAACCTCAAAACCAACTACACCATTTGTTTTCTCTCAACTCCAAGAACAAAGTAGTACTACAAACAACCAGGTCTAACCGACGAAACGCCAAAAAACCAAAACTCAAAGTAAGCTCATAATAGTGGTGGTGGGTAGCTCATCTCCAGCAAGTGTTGGACGCGACCTAGGTGTGGGTTTTGATGGGCTTGGTTGGAGAAACCTATAAGTGCTCTCAATTATGAAAACGAACTATCGAAGTGTACAAAATTAGAGTGGAAGCATGCGACAGTGGAGCTGCACTTAATTTCATCAAATGACAAAATGGTGTTGGGTGATGAAATTAATTTTGGGGTTTGATAGAGCATTGCAAGTCACACCTTTTGGCAATGGTGAAACCTAGTACCAGTGATAGCAGACTAGCAGCAATTTGATGCCTTTTGGGCAAAATATTCACCTCATTGCAGCGATTGTGTCTGTCGTGTTGGTTTATGAATTTGGAGTTCTGAAAAAGACATTTTGGGCAATCAATTGGGCTTTGGGGTTAATACTTTATGGCATTTGTTTCTTTTGAATTTTGTATTATGTCAAGAAAATGAAGAATTTGATATATGATTGGATATATAGCATGTATGGACTTTTATATAACTTAGTGGGCCCGAACTTGTATTATCATATGATGATTTTTGGTTAATTAAGTAAATTAAAGGACTGAAAACCCTAATTTTATGGATTAGAAACTTAAGTAACAAATTGGGGATAATTGGGCCATTATTATCGACTTGGAGTTTTGTTGTGAGGTTAAATATGCAATTAAAGACCTGATTATATCCCTTTATCAGAACAAATATGACCCCAAAAACATTTTCATAATAACGGTGTAAGTAGCACATTCTGTAATGTTAATGCCAAAATAAACCTTAAACTATTATGTAAACCAAGTAATAATCAATTTTAGTCTATTATTCATACAGTTGTAATTATAGGGTCGAATGAGGATTTTGATAGTAAACCTATTCTTTTGATTAGGTGATGATGAGCTAGATCTCACAGACCAGTAGGCTATGATTATATTTCTAAGGGTATGAAGGTAAGGGTCTGCCAATCTGGCACTCGCTTATACCTATCTATTGTTGTGATAAACCCCTAAGAGGGTTATACTCGTTTCTTTACTGTAACTGCATCTTGGTTATTGAAATTTATGATTTACTTAAGATCTTGTTTATTGTCCATTGATTGATACATATTCCCATGTGAGGGCTATTTTATTGATTGTGATTCTGATAAGTGCTTAGCATGTCTACTCTAGCACCCAGAGCTTTCTTTGTCTTGTTTGATATTGATTAGCCTAATTTTATACTACGTATCACATGTTTAGTCCTATTGGCCTGTTAAAGCCTATCATGTATGTTATTGATTCGCCATGTCGATAGTTTTGCACTATTCCTTATTATTATCTATTAGCTTGCCAACACATTTGTTTATCTATTACAGCATTATGTGGCCTTTTGGCTAATCTGAATCTATTTATATTACACTATCTAGCCTTGGTGGCAATTTGTTAATTGACATTTGATATGAGTGTGGAGATCTATTAGGCTAGTGCCAATCCTAGTGGGATGTTTGGATATATAGAACACACTAAGTAGTCTGCTTGGGTATCTGTGATACGCTAAGCAGTCCACTTAAGTACCCACAATGCGCTAGGGGCATCTCTAGGCATTAATGATGCACCTTACAATCTGTATAGGCATCTGCCATATGGCAAGCTGTCATGCTTAGGTAAGTTTAATTAACTTGAAAAAGGATAATCTAATATGCATGTTATGTTATAATTCGTTGGATTACATATGTTACTCGAGTTTGCTTTATTTTGATTATATTTTGATTATTTGTATTTTGCTCATTGAGCAACAAGGATGATGTAGTTTCTTGGTATAGATCGGACTATTGTCTAAACCGAATGAGTCGATGGCAATTCCTCTCAAATTAGTCCAGTTGAGACTACCCTGGGCTATTCAAGCTGACAGTAAAAACTCCTGAACTAGCACCTACTAGTAACCTTGAATTTGGCAATACCTGTGTTTTGATATGTTCATATTTCAATTGCATTGTTTGTTAGTTTATGACCTGTTGGATTGTTTTCTCTTCAATAAATCCCTTAGGATCTATTATTGAATTTTATCCCTCACTAAGTCCTTTGGACTTACCCTCCTGTATTATTCTTGATTTTCTCAAATAGGGTTAGGTAATGGACATGGGCTTCTGGCTTGGACTAAAGGAAATATAATTGGTAATAGAGCCGGAGTTTATATGTGCTATCGGGTTCACGTGGATATTATATTATAACTTAGAAATGTTATGATATGTTAAGTTTGGATTAATGACTTATAGTATGCATATGTTATGTTGAATATTATGGGACAACTTATTGAATGTATTTAGTACTTTTGTTGAGGCCCGTTTAAGTTGAAGCCTGTTACTATCTTTGATGAGTTTTAAAATTTTATGGGCCTATTAGATGCATTGTACGTTATGTTTTAAGTTTGAATTGGCGACTTCTCAATTTAGGGTTATCCTAAGTTGGGGTGCCACAGTGATGGTATCAGAGCCAAAGTTTTCAAAGACCTAGGTTAATATTGGGAATAATTTTGTGACTAGAATTGATGGGTTTACAAGAGATTAGACTTAAATTGGGACGTCAATACTTAGGTTAAGGAAAGCCCAAGCTATGCTAGGATCTAACTCTAGAATGTGATTTGTGGAATGTGAAATTCTCTATTAATAAAGAAAAGCTTGATTTTGTATTTATTTATGTTGTGTATGCTTGAGTTAAGGAATCCCTAAGTTATGTCAGGATATGATTTTTGGAATATGAAAGTTTGGGCAAGAAAATATGAGGTTTGATTTTGGAACTAAATGTGGAATTGAATAGGATGTGAACTTTTGGGGTAAAGCTTGACATTAGGGAAGTAAAGGGTTATGATCAGGGTGGCCAACTAGTATGTAACCTCTTACTTTTGGTATGCTAGGCATATAAATGCATGGTTATTGATAAGAGTAATATTGTTTGAAACTATGGTATTATGTGAGCAATATCCGTTAAGGTTGAATCCCATAAGTAAATAATTGATTGGGAAAACTTGTATTTAGTATGTAGAGTGTTACTTTGGAAATCCACATTGAGTGAGCAAAACTTTGTGGAAGTTTTATATGATAAGTAGAAATCATTTTGGGATGATATGTAGTTGTAAAGGATGATTGGCAATGACAATGAAAATTATGAGGAATCAACAAAACAAAGTTAGAAGAGTATAATAGAATAAAGGATAGAGATCGGTGTCATAAGTAAATGCAGTCCCTTAATTTGAGGATATAGAAGGTGCATGAGAATATGACCAAAACTTGAAATAGAGACATGTAACCTAGCATTAACGAAGGAAATTAAGAATCATGAGATGGGTCAATGAGAGAAGTGGTCAAAGGCATGCATATAGGTATACAAGTGACTAGTTAGCTCAGTAAATGAGATAGGATGAACATTTGGATATAACAATGATATACTAGATTTAGTAAATTCTACCTGTCATAATTTAAATGTCGAATAGGCTGATTGATAGCTTAAATATTCTCAAGAACTACTAAGTAGCCATTCTGATATTATTAATACCTAAGATGTACACTATCGGCTAATCAATCCCGAGCTCATTCTCTAAGGCTATGAACCGCAATACAATAAGGGCACTATACCATTGGAACATTCACAAACATGAATGTGATCTTCAGTCGACTAAATCATAGCAAATGGTCATTGATCAATGAAGCTAAAATAATTGAAGACCTCAGTTAATACACTCTAATTGGAAATCTCATGGGAAGAACTAAAGATAATGTTAGATCTTATTTTCCCCTTGCTAGTAGATCCAAAGATAAAAAGACTTGTGGTGTAAAACTTATCATATTGAGATAGAGAACCTTATAACCTTATTGATGAGCAAATTGGGTGGTTAGAAATCTTGGGAGCATGATAGAAGCCATTGAAGGATAAAGCTATTGAAAGATAGCCTTGAGAAATTTCTAGAGTTTTACTCCCCCTCCTTAATCACTAAAAGGATTAGATAAATAAAACATAAGGGGTTGAATTGAGGAATGATGAGAGAATTGGAGTCTCAAGTAAACTTGATGAATAAAGGAAATGAGTATCTACTTATTTTTAGAAGAAATCTTACATCACTAATAAGAATTAATAGCACAATAGTAAAAACTCGACAAAGCCTATCAAATTTGAGAAATTGTGATATCTTTTTCTTTCTAAGCTATATAACCTAATGCATGTATTTGGGGTTGTTTAGATTAGAAGTTGAGGAAATGATATTGTTGAATGAAAAACTCAAGGATAAGGTGGGCCAAGAATCTCCCTTTTACTTGTAATATTGACATTATTAATTAAGATAATATTTTGGGAATGGTTTATAAGGATCTTATTAGAACCTTCAAATTGCTTAGAATTGAGGAATTAACCATATTACATCTGTGTTTGGGCTGTAGCCTAGCAAACATTAAGGATCCTATCACAATTAGGGCTTTGAACAATCAAGTACCGATAGAAAACATATCAATAATACAAAGTTCTTAGGTTTTTTCCAATTGGTATCAATGGTGCATTCAAGTCTTTTCCAAATCAATAAGTGCATTGTTGAAATCAACTAAGGAAATACTAATTACATATATACTTTGTAAAGGAAACTTGGTATATGAGAATGATCTGACATGCCTTTGGAAAACTTAAGCCATAAGATAAACTATTTTGTTTATGTTTAGGATTATTGAAATGGTGATTGCCTAAATGAAATAGAGATATCATTTAAGAGTTGAAAAAGAGAAATTCTTGCAAATTGTGAAATTACTGGTAAGCACTATTTCAGCCAATTTGGGATTAACAAACACTTTGGGTTTGGAAATGAAATTTTAGTATTTAGATATTGGCAAAATAAGTTGAAATACGAAGTGTACAAATGAGAATAAGGAAGTTGAGAAAATTAAACCAATAAGCTCCAAAGAAAAATAGAAAATAGGCAATCTAGAGTATTGTCAAAGTTTTAAACATCATAAGTGAGTTTGGTCCCATATATTTTTGACTATGTCTCTTAGATAGAGCCATAAGAGCAACAATCGGGTTACTCACAACTATATCTAGCATGTATAGATTTTGTGAACCTATAATCAAATGCATGAGAATATATAAACTTGCGGTTTTGATGATCATTTATTGCGACAACAATTTTGTAATTATTAAATAGTAGCAAGTACCTTAATAGGGTGTAATGGAGAACCTTAACTATTGAAATGACATACAATGATGTGCATAAGGGTTACTCAATTTTAGATAAGCATAAAGCACTTAGTGATGCCATGAGAGCACTAAGGAGGTTTAAAATTATTTTTCGGGATACTTTAATTACTTCCTATGAGCACAATTGCAGAGTTCAAAGGAAACTTTAAGTGATAATGGATAAAGGACCCATGAATCATGGCATTATTGGTCAATCCTAGAGATGTAAGATGACATCACATGTTTTGGTAAAAGTGGATAAGTTGGAAAGAATCAATAAGAGAAGATTCTCAATATCTTAGCAAGATAAATATCACCAAGGAATTAAGGAGGTATATCCTGACAATGAGAGAAATCTATATGTGATTCAGGCAATGAGGAAACAAGAATGCTAAATGTGTACTTGTTAATTGAAGTTCATCTAGTTGAAGATGAAAATCTGAGGACTAGATTCTTTTAAGGGGAGAGGGTTGGAACACCCATAAATTTGGTACTCTAGAAAATAAGATTTAAAAAATTAAAATATTAGTTTGACAAAAATTTTGGGGCTCAAAGTATAAATAAAAAGGACTTAATTACATGGAGATTGAAAATTTTGGGGGTTAATATGTAATTATTTTAGGACAAATGGGTCAATTTAAGGCACTAACTTGTCTTGGGGTTCATTTGCAACATGAAATAAGATTTTGGGGCCAATAAAAGGCACTCAAAAAACTAAAAGATTTAAATGGTAGCTGAAGTGAAGTTTCGGGGCTTAATTGCAATTTCTAGAAACTTATTTATAAATAGCAAATTCCACCCCAATTTTATCTAATCCTCCCATGCATATTCTAGGTCATCTCTATAATAATCCCTCACCAATAGCCAATAAACCTCAAAACTAACTACACAATTTGCTTTCTCTCAGCTCTAGGAATGAATTAGTACTAAGAACAACTATATTTAATCGATGGAACGTTGAAGAATCAAAGTTTGAAGTGAGCTCATAACAGTAGTAGTGGGTAGCTCATCTTCAGTGAGCATTGGACATGACCCAGGTGTGGGTTTTGATGGGCTTGGCTAGAGAAACTTGTAGGTACTCTCAATGCTAAAAATAGACTACATGAGCAAGTAGAATTTGAGTGAAAGTGCATGGCGGCAGAGCTACACTTAATTTCATTAAATTGAACAACAAGATAGTGATCAGTATTGAAATTGATTTAAGGGTTTGATAGAGCATAGAAAGGTGCACCTTTTGGGGTGGGGGGGTGAAACCAAGTTCCAGTAGCAGCGAATGGTAGCTATCCAACGACCGGTGGCAGTAGTCCGACAACATTTGGGCAGAATCGTTTCCTCATCATAGCAGACATGTTTGTGGTGTTAGTTTATGTTTTTGGAGTTTTGAAAAAGACATTTTAGGTAATCAACTAAGATTTGGGGTTAATGCTTTGTACCATTTATTTATTCTGAATCTTGTATTATGTCAAGAAAAATGAAGAATTTGATATATGATTGCACATATTCTATGCATGGACTATTATATAACTTAGTGGGCCTGGATTTGAATTACCAAATGATAATTTTGGGTTAATTGAGTTAATTAAAGTACTAAAAGCCCTAATTTTATAGATTAGAGACTTAAGTAACAAATTGGGTTGTTATTATCGACTTGGTGTATTTATGCCAAGTTAAATATGTAATTAAGGACCGAATAATATCCCTTTATTAGAAACAATATGACCGCATAAATATTTTTGTAATAATAGTGTAAGTAATACGTTTCGTAGCATTAACACCAAAATGAACCCTAAACTACTGTATAAAGCAAGTAATTATTGATTCTAGACTATTATTCATATAATTGTAATTATAGGGATGAATGAGGATTTTGGTAATAAACCTATCACTTTGATTAGGTGATGAGGAGTTGGGTCTTGTGGACTAGTAGGTTGTGACTACATTTTTGAGGCTACGAAGGTGATAGTCTGCCAATCTTACACTTACACTTATCTGTCATTGTGATAAACCTCTGAGAGGATTATACTAGTTTCTGTGTTATCAATGCATCTTGGTTATTGAAATATGTGAATTGCTTGAGATCTCATTTGTTATCTATTAATTAATGCGTATACCCCTGTAAGGGTTGTTTTGTTGATTATGATTCTAATAAGTGCTTAGCATGTCTATTCTAGTGACCAGAGTTTTCCTTATCTTGTTTGATATTGATTAGCCTGATTTCGTATCGCTTATCACATGTTGATCATCTGTCTAAGCATATCATGTACGTTATCGATTCACCCTATCGGCAATTTTATACTATTTTGTGTTGTTATCTATTGCCTTGCCAATATATTTGTTTATCCGTTATAGCATTATGTGGCCTTGTTGGCTTATCTGAATCTGTTTATATGACATTGTCTTTTCTTGTCGACAATCGATTAATTGACACTTGATTACGTATGGAGATTTGTTGGGCCAGTACTAATCCTAGTGGGATGTTTAGATATATGGGACACGCCAAGAGGTCCGCTTGAGTGTCGGCAAAACAGTTAGCATTCCACTTAGGTATCCACAATAAGCTAGAGGCTTCCCTTGGGCATCAGCGATGCGCCATGTAGTCTGTATGGGCATCTACTATGTACCAAGTTGTCACGCTTGGGTAAGTTTAATTGACTAGAATAAGGAGAATTTGATATGCATGTTATGCTATAATTGTTGGATTGCATATGTTACTCGAGTTTGCTTTTTTCTATTGTATTCCAATTGTTTGTATCCTACTAATGGAGCAACAAGGATGATGCAGTTTTTTGGTCTAAATCGAGCTATTGTCTGAACCAAATGAGCTAATAGTAATTCCTCCCGAACTGATTTGGTTAAGAAAAACTTGGGCCATTCAAGCTAATAGTAACAACTCTCAAACTAGCACCTATTAGTAACCTTGAATTTGATAATGCTTGTGTTTTGATACATTCATGTTCTGATTGCATTGTTAGTTAGTTTGTGATCTATTGAATTGTTTCCTCTTCAAAAGAGCCCTTATGATCTATTACTAAATTTTATCCCTCACTAAGTTCTTTGGACTTACCCTCCCATATTATTCCTGATTTTCTCAGCTAGGGTTATTTGATGGACATGGGCTTCCAGCTTGGACTGAAGGAATTATATTTGGTAATGGAACAGGTGTTTATACAAGCTATCAGGTTCACTTGGATATTATATTATGACTTAGAAATGTTGTGATATGTTAAGTTTGGAATACAGACCTATATCATGTATATGTTGTTTGAATATTATGGGACAACTTATTGCATGTATTTAGTGCTTTTATTGAGGTCCACTTAAGTTGAAGCCTGTTGATGTATTTGATGAGTTTCAAAATTTTTTGGGCTTATCAAATGCATTGTACGTTACAATTTAAGTCTGAATTGATGACATCTCAACCCGAGAATTATCTTAAGTGAGGTGCCAGATATATATACCTCTTAAAGATATATATACCTCTTTATATTAATTTTAACAATTAGTACCCAATTTTTAAATCCATTGTGTTGGAAGAAAATTAATGAAATATAAAATCATTGTCATTATAAAAATCAAAATAATAATGATATTTCAAATTTTTTCACATTAGAATATACCTTTTTATCTATTCAATTAATTGTCTCATGAATGACAAAAAGAGTGGAATATGTCTATAACATTATGAAGGTGAATAATAAAATGTGAAAAAAGAATAAAATTATATTTGAAGAAAAAATTAAATATATTTATTAACTGAACTTAAAATAAAGGTATTTAATTAACATGCACAATGTAAATATGTGGCTAGCTAGAAACTTTAATAAAATTCAATTTTAAAATTGATTAAAATTAAGAACTACTAAAAATTCCCTCCATCCTTAGATAATTTTTTCTTTGGTGATAAGCATAGATTATAATATTACAATGTTTGGAACCAAGAAAATAGATAAAGAAATGTCATATCTATAGCTATTATTATTATTATTAGTAGTAGTAGTAATGGTAGTGGTGGTGGTGGTATTTACACACATGTACGCCTTTAAAGTTCGCCAACTTTGGGCATATATAAATGTTAGAACGACATCACCGAAGCAATTAACCACTCAATATTTAGGACCTTATTACTGCTGCAAACATCATTAGTCATGGATAAATGATATTTTTTAGTAGAAAAGGATTATTGTTCCAACTATTCCTAAACATTTCAACGTAATAAGTGAAGCTTAATTTTGTCATAGTTTGCTTATGTACCAATAGTGAAATAATTTTATTTTACAGATATATTTTTCAAATATAATAGAAAAATATATTATTTATATTATTACTCCTATCTTTCAATCAATCTAGTGCAAGTGTGTTAAAATTTGATTAACTACTTCAATAAATTTTAGATGATGATAGTTTTATCTTGCATTCTATATACCAATTTTTCACAAAGAAAAAAAAACAAAAAAGAAAAATATGGGCCCATTTCGTTACTCAAAATTGAACGGGAAAAAACGATGGGCCTATTTTTGAGTTTTTATGTTTCA
>JACGDI010002227.1:591710-612244 GCA_014898725.1 Jacaranda copaia
GCAAATAATGGTTTTTGGTTCATTTTCTGATTCATCACAATTGTATACTTCCAGGGTTGATGATGTTGAAGGGTTGGAATTGCTTTGCTGTGAAGATTGTAAAAAGAAAAATTATTTTAATATTAAGGTATAATTATATAAATTGTGAGCATAAATTATGTAGTCAATATTTTGTTTATTATATTTTTTTATATATATATAATAAATTACACATAAATTATATGAATTGTGTTTATGAATTCCTTAATAACTCTGATGCTTGAAGAACGGTGAATTTGTATACAAAGGGCATGAATTTTGCGTTTGAGATCAGCCAAGGATATGTAAGGAAGCACTTGGCAAATTTTTTCCTTAAAAATAAAGGGAAGAAGGGCAAGTCTGACTGGTCGGCTGAGGACGAATCATGAGCATGTGAATGTTAGAAAAAAGGTTTGGTTCGTTATTGCCATTTACTGAATAAATCAATGCCTGTATGTATGAGCTTATTAGCCCCCTCAGAGTAGAAATTTTTCAATGAAAATGTAGATATGCGACGCTTAATTTAGCTATGTATCGCGTATTTCTTCTTGTTATACGTTGTTCTTGATGTATCATATCGTTGTTTTTATTTTATTATAATTCATCAGGAATTTTAGCTAGTTGAAGAATATCTGGAGATGATCACATTATGGAGCAGACTTATGAGGGTGAGAGATGAGGCATTGAGGCTAGTTGAATAATCAAAGGCGAGAGAAAAGGGTTTGATGAGGACATTAGGAGTGATGATAGAAAAATTAAATTTAATTCAAGGTGCTTTTTCCTCTCACAAGAAAGAGGGTGATGGTCGGATGCTTGGATTTCATGAACTTGTTTGTGTTTCAAAATCTTTGTTTTATTTATGGATTTGGATACAATATTTATTGAATTTCTGTTACTGTTTGGTGTTATTTGAAATGTGGATTGTGTTTTATATGATGTGGTCTTAAATTGTTATTAATGAGAACAAAAAATAGGTTGAATAAATATATTAAATTAAATATTACAAACAAGACCCCAAAGGTGGTCACCAAATGGAGGAAATACACAAAATTGCTTGCGATCACAAATCTGTGACGATTAGTGACCCAAAGGCGGTCACTAAATAGAGGAAATACCCTCATCATTTCTGAAAATTTGTAACCTGTACTTGCAATCACAAATCTATGACCGATCAGTGACCCCATGGTAGTCAAAACCAGTAACAAATGGAGTAGTTGGTCATATGGCCAACCATCAGTAACCCACACTGCAATCACTGATTAGTGACCGTTTAGTGACCACTTATTCACTATTTTGTACAATAAATTAGTAACCACATTTAAATTATTTGTGATCGATTTAGCATTCACTAATTTGTGACACCATGGTCCAATGGTCATAAATTTGAATTTGTGACGAGTGTTTTTATGACTGCTGTGATCGATCACAAATGCGGTCACTAACACTGTTAGTGACCAATTTTTTGTTACATTTGTCACCGATTTTGTGGCACCCCATCTCAGGACAGCACCCAAGTTGAGGCACCACTTAGTTCAATTTTAAAGTACAAATCAACTCAAAGGAAAACAATTCAAACTATCCCAAAAGATCAATGAAAGTCAATACAATCAATAAGGAAAACCAAAATTAATGCTATTGCAAAACTAGGATCATAACTATAAAAAATTTGAAAAAAAAAAAAAGACAAGGCTCAAAGCACAGTCAACTCACTAGAAATCACAGCCAATACCGGAATGTGCTTGTGTGGCGATTGACTGGCAAACTTTCATGCCTTACCGTGTGCCGCATATATTTTGATAAAGAAAACCAATGTAAAAACATGACAACAAGTAAGGCCATTTTGCAAAAGAGGATCAAAATTAAGAAGTAACAAAAAATATTACCACACTTGGAGTAGCCAAAAAGATAACATATAAAACGAAAATAAGGAGCAATATCGCCAAATTTCACCTAATGCAAACTCATCAATTTACCCGATTTTGCATTATTAGCCATTTGTGCATTGAATGATTGAATTTTGTAGTATTCCAGACTCATAAATTTTTATTTGAATTTGTATCAATAGTCATTTTAGATGAATTGGGAAAAATTCATAGCATTTTGATGTGGTTATCTTTTTTTGCAACTCCATAATGTTCAGCTTCTTAAAATAGGTTTATCTTTTTGTTGTTCCTTAATTTTAGTCCTTTTTCGCAAAATGGTCTTACTTATAATCTTATTTTACATTCTTTTTTTATTTTTACCAAAGTATACATGGCATATGATGAGGCAACTAGCCAAGTGCCACACAAGCATATCTCGGCATTAATTCTAGTCCTCTTTTACAAATTTTTTATAGTTATGGTCCTAGTTTTGTCATGGCCTTAATTCTAATCCTGTTTTGCAAATAAGCATCATTTACGGTCCTATTTTTGCACTTTTTTCTTTTAAAAATGTCCTAATAAATATGAATTTTTAATGTGAAAAGTTATCACATGATATATACACACTTTTTCAAATTGTATTATTGTTGAAAGTTCAATCAATGCTTGCATAGTTGATGAATTAGTTTAATGAAATAGGGTCAATGATTTACACTGTAAGAAATGATGTTTCTTTTGTCATAGTTTTTTCTTTTGTTGGTGTATGTGCATAGTGGTACTTTATCGATTATTTGAATATTAGTTCTGGAAATTTAGGGGATGCACATGGTTGTTATTGTCCTTTGATTAGAGTCGGAAAAACAAGAAAAAGAAACAAAAAAAAAAGGGACTATTGCAATGTGTAATGGATTTATGAATTGCAAGAATTGTTGTTCTTGTTGGTTTTGATTTTCAAATTTTAGAATTAAAATTTCTATATTGGTTCATGGTCAAATTTCATTAATTTTACTTCAAAATTTTCTGAGTGAACTTTAATATGTCTACAATATTGTGCAAAAAATTTGGATCTTAACTATCTCCATTGAATTTTATAAAAATCCAAAAAAATATCCTACCAAACTAAGTGGCGAGTCTAAGTAGGTTCAGTTTAGTAATTTTTTTACCCATTTAAATGATAGTATTTTAAAGTGATAAATTTTACTAAGAAACTTTGATGTGTCAGTAACATTAATAGAAAGTATCATTAACTTAGGCCATATAGTTATTTTACTACAATTCATCAAGTTTAATTGCCTGAGATAATGTCGGGTCTGGATTATTTTTCATTTGAGGAATGTATTTCCATGATAATGAAAGTGTTTTGATTATTTCTATTGTAGTACATTAACATGGAAATTGTTTAGGAATAGAACAAATTAAATAGTAGGACCTTATATTATTTATTTTAGTTATTGAAAGTTATGAAAATTCACTACAAAGAAATTCTATCTTACTCTTAGAACAACTTTGATTTCAAAAATTCGTGGTTAAGTTAATGATATTTCTCAAATCTTCAATGTCACATGAGTATTATAAATTATTCTAGTTTTATGCTAACATAAAATTACTCTTAGATGAGGATTATTTATATCTTGAAATCTTTGAATGCCAATTGCTAATCAAAAAGTTAAATATTGTATTGAGCCTATAAAACTCTTAAGTGGTGCTTGCAAGTTCATGATTGTGTAACGAATACTTCTGACAAGTATTGTTCCCATTAGGGTTTGTTACATTAAATTCAGGAAGAGTTACCGATATATTTAGGCCATTCTAGGTATTTGTCATAAAAGTATTGTAGAGATATTCTAGAATGAGTGTGAAAGTTTAAGCCCTTGTTGAAGTGTTTGTTAGATGAAATTTAGTTAATTATGATCATTACTTCGCTAGTTATTCAAGCTAGCCTTTGGGAGATCGTTGATCGATTGAATGCAAAATATTGTGAGTGCTTAAACCTATAAATATTTTATGATAATATGTTTTGAGATCTAGAAGGATATATGCCATACTATAATCCATTTGTGATATGTTTCAGTTTACATTGCACTATAATTATATACCACTATACACATAATTTTCTCTAGTTTGTTCGTTGATGCAAGAAAAATAGTTTCATTTGAAGTCATGGTTATTATTTCATCACATTTTTAGGCTAGCAGTTAAATACGGTGATCAATACTGATGATTGAATTTACTGTTAATGATATTGAATGTTGGATCCAACTTAGTTTGGGTGTGCAAAAAACTTTATCTATTCGTATCAAGCTTACTGGTTGAACCCCAAGCCCCCATGGCCTAATCCCTCCTACACATAAGAGAAGCTATTTGTAGCTAAAGTTGGTTGTAGAATTTCCTAAGGGCCTAGTTTCAAGCATTGTTTGCTAAGGTCGCGCCTTGCCAGAAGTGATAAAGGGTTGTTATGGTAGAAGTCATACGGTTAACTAGTTATAGCAAATAGTGGTTTGATTATCACGTTTAATTATTAGCTTATTAAAAAATATTTGCTATTATATTACTATTTTACTATTTTAAATGCATGGCTACTTATCACTATTTTTCTCAAATGTTTATCAATGAGCATCATTTTGATTATGATATATTCTTGAACCCACATTGCACACACTTAACATTCACTTAGTCTTTTATTCACATTTTATTTTGTTAAATTTCTTTCTGGCAAACCTAAACCCTACTTTAGTGAGGAGATGGGTCCCACTTTCAATGAAAATTAGAATTGAAGTGTTATTTTTTGCAATAGTTTTAGCATTTTTTTTTTGTGTTAGTTTATTAGTCTCTTTTATGGATTTTTAGTTGAAGTTAGATTATTAACATTTTGAGTTTTCATGTTGCAAGATTTGCTTAGATTTATTGTGAGTGTCTGGAGTTTTTTAGTTTAAGATTATGATTTTGATTAGATGACATCAATTATTTAGGATTGAATTTCACACCCCAAAATTAAACTACGTGATTTAATTTTTGGGCCTGACACATCGAGTTCTAAGTCTTCAACAATAAAAGGATAAAATGTTCCACTTATAATTTAAAGAAGAAAAGGACACTTGCTTGAAATAGACTAGCAAAGAGCTTGTAGCACAGTAGGCCTACCCTACCCAAGTACATACCCTAAAATACCCAAGACAATAAGACCCTAACCATACCCTACCCTATCTAACCCAAGACCTGCTGCGTCTAGTTCATTGAATTTATATTTTTAATGTATAAACTAATTTCATCAATATATACTAAAAATATTAGTTTAGATACGATAAAAAAAACACTTTCTATATCAAATTTAATTTAATTAATTTTTATTTTTAATTTTTCATTTATTAATATAATTTTTATTAACGAGTTTTTTCATTAATAAAATTAATTTTACTAACAAAGTTTTAATTAACAATATTTATTTTACTATTAATTTTAATATTATTAATTTTATTAATGAAATATGCTTAACTATTACTGTTGCTATTCCAATTACGAAAAGCAACATGAAAAAAAATGATACAACAATGTTGATTCCACACCATTTAAATGTGTATTGATTTAGGTCTCCTAATAGCACTTCAAAATTCATACTATCATCACTTGGAATAATGATGTGCCAATATTAATTTTCTTCCACTATTTAAAAGACAATAATGTAGAAAAGTGCTATTTTTCCATAATTTAGTATAATTAATGAAGAAAACTATTTAGTTGTTATTATTCATTCACATATTTGAAATATTTATATATAAAATTTATCATCAGTGTATATTTAATTTTGGTATAAATAATATTTAGGTTATTAGGTTAAATATAAGGTAATGGATAATTTTTGGGCATGGGCACATAGGTAACTTTTGGGTATAGACCTTACCCATACCCATTAAATTATCTTTAATATGTATGGGTATGAGCATAGGTATGGGTATGACTTTTGGGCTTAGGAAATGTAATACCCTACCTGATATGGCATGGCTCAATAGGCCCAGCCCAATAACTATAGATCTAAGAACATGCTTTCAAGCCCATCTCGCCTCAAAAGCCTAGTTGGGCCATCGACCATAATTGACCATCCGCTCGCCTTATCGCCTATGGAATAAATAAGGCTGCACCACTCAACTAGACCCCAAGTCGAATGCACAAGTTCAATCATTTTTGACGAGAGAGCTCAATCGCCATGCCCCTAATGGCCGCCCGCTCTTGAGGTCGTTCCAGTACCAAATCATATCTCTGCCACATTTAATGATTTGGCAAGCTATATGCTTCCACATTAATGGCGCATACCGCCCTAATACCACCTTTGCCACCACTCCTATTAGGAGGCACACCACCAATGTACTATTCTATCCCTAAAAGCTAGAGGTGATGTCACTTGGAATAGTATAGGAATGGGAGATGACCTCTAGTGCCTCATACAAGGATAAGAGTTATTTACACTTGATAGGGGCATCTTGAACATATTATCCATCTGGAGAAGGCTATAAATACCCCATTACCAGCCACTTTTAAGGTATGTCATTCTTCAATATAAGCCCTCACTCTACTGCTCGATTTATCTAGTCGATCAGTATTTACTTGAGCATCAAAGTGCCTTAACTGAGAGCTCCTCGTCTAGTTTGACATTTGCTCGTAATTGCAAATCTTAGTCCAAGCTATTTCTAAGTTAGATTGCTAGATCAAATAGGTCAAACTAGCCCCAAACACTCACCCTATCTAGTAAACAAAGTTTTTATCCTCCTAATTTTCTCATGATATGGAATGGTCAAACAAGCCTAGCCCAACAACTATCGGTCTAAGAACACATTCCCAAGCCTATTGTGCCTCAGAGGCCTAGTTGGGCCATCGACCATAATCAACTATCCGCCCACCTCGTCACCTATGCAGTAAGTAGGGTTGTACTACTCAACTAAACTCCAGGTTAAACGTACGGGCTCAATCGCCACGCACCCAGAAGCTGCCCACTCCCAAAAACAAGTTCTATGGTCAACCCCATTCTCAACTAATGAGGTCGTTCAAGTACCAAATTGTATCTCTGCTGCATTTAATGGCATATACTGCCCCAATACCACCTCTACCGCCACTCCTATTAGGAGGCACGTCACCAGTATACTATTCAGTCCCTAAAAGCTGGAAATGATGCCATTTGGAATAGTACAGATATAAGAGATGACCTATAATTGCCCATACAATGATAGGAACCCTTTACACATGATAAGGGCATCTTGGACATATCATCTATTTGAAAAAGGTTATAAATACCTCATTGCCAGCTACTTTTAAGATACGCCATTCTTCAATATAAACCCTTACTTTACTACTTGATTTATCTAGTCGACCAGTACTAACTTGAGCATTAGAGTATCTTAACCGAGAACACCTTAGCTAATCTAACGTTTGCTAGTAATTACAGATCTCAGCCCAAGCTATTTTTGAGTTGGATTACTCAACCAGACATGTCGAACTAGCCCCAAACACTCATCTAGTAAACAAAGCTTTTATCCCCATCATTTTCTCATGATATGGGATGGCCCACTAGGCCTAGCCAAACAACTATCGACCTAAGAGCATGCTTCCAAGCCCATCTCGCCTTAGAGGCCTAGTTGGGCCGTCAATTTAAAATTGACCATCCACTCGCCTTGTCACCTATGCAATATGCAAAGCTACACTACTCAACTAAAGCCTAAGTTGAATACACAGGCTCAATCATTTTCGATGAGAGAGCTCAAAAGCCATGTCCCCAAAGACCACCTACTCCCAAAAACTAGTTCAATAGGTGACCCCATTTCAACCAATGAGGTCATTCTAGTGCCAAATTATGTATCTACCATATTTAACGCTTAGGCAAGCTATATGTCTTTACATTAATAGTGCATGCCACCCTAGTACCACCTCTACTGCTGCTTTTGTACAAAGGCGTGCACTAGTGTACTATTCTATCCCTAAAAGTTGGAGGTGATGCCACCTAAAATAGTATAACAATGAGAGATCACCTATAACTCCCCATACAAGGATAAAAACTCTTTACGGATGATAGGGGTATTTTGGACATATCATCATCTGAAAAAGGCTATAAATATCCTATTGCCAGCCACTCTTAAGGTATGCCATTCTACAATATAAGCCCTTACTCTATGCTCAGTTTATTTAGTTAACCAGTACTAACTTAAGTATCAAAGTACCTTAGTCGAGAGAACCTCGACTAATCTGACGTTTGCTCATAATTGTAGATCTCAACCCAAGCTATTTTTGAGCTGGATTGCTTAACCAAAGAGGTTGAACTAGCCACAAACATTCACCTTATCCAGTAAACATAGCTTTTATCCCCATAATTTTGGTGCTGCTATGGGAACGTGAAATTGTAGTCGAAAAATGGCAAACACCAGACATGCTACTTTAGAAAGAGAGAAAAATAGAAGGACAGTGTCTCCACCAAGAACCGAATGCTCCGAGACCCAAAGCCCCATTAGAGTAAGTTGCTACCTTAACTATACCTCAACTAATACAACTAATCAGTTAATAGATCTCTACTAAGATTTTTTCTTAGCTCTCTGCAACTTTGAATCAACGTATAGCCATACCTACCCTAGCAGCTAGTGTGACTCTGCAACCCCTATCTCCCAAAGAAAGATCCCCAAGAGATTGTCGCGGTGGACTAAACTCCTGGTAACTGCAGACAAGACGCGAGGTCAGCCTCATACACCTTTCTTGAGAGAAGGGTCGACCTAACCCACATGAGAAAATTGTTGATTCTATTAACTATTACATTCGACCTATTTAATCCCAGCTACGTAATAGAGTTAAACATTTGAGACCAGACTAGCAGCAGGAGATTAGTAAGTTAGTAGATCATGCCGCTTGACCCCTTCAAGCCTTATAACTTCATAAAGTTGAGCGCCTGAGTCCTCAATTTGATAGGAATATGACCTAGGTGGATCGAGAAAAGTGGAATGAAGTGTCTCACCAAGTTCAATAGCTAAATAGATGCCTCAAAGAGATATCAAGAAGAAATATAGAATGGATCTCTAACCCTAATGGTCACCAGAGGTTTCACCGGGAAAGAGGGTTGCCATTCATACAGAAGGTAATTGATAGGTGCATTACCATTAATGCTAAAGTTCTAACTAGACCTTTATGGTACAATGATTTAACCAACCCGAATAAGCACCTAATGCAATTCAAACATATGATGTAACTATATGGTCACAACGAATATGTACACGCAAAGATGCTGGTCACCACATTTCAAGGTATTGTGCTCAATTGGTTCATTAAACTTGAGCCGATGTTGACATATTTCAATGGCCAGTTATGTGATTAGTTCCTTCATCAATTGCCAATCAATAAAAGGCGAAACTCCCCCACACCCATCTCCACACTATGAAGCAGAATGAAGGGAAGTCCCTCTATGATTTTTTCACTAGATTCAGCACAGAGGTGTCAAAAATTAACAACTTGAGGATCAAATTTGTGATCATTGTTCTTTACTTAGGACTTAGGCAAAAGAAGTGCGCCAATGCTTTGGTGTGAGAATGCCCCTGATCGATAGAGGAGCTGCTTGACCTGATGGAGAAGTATTTGACCCTAAAAAAGATTAACAGACTAAAATTTGATAATCTTGAGGTCAAGAAGAAGAAAAATAAGGAGAAAGATGACCTAAAGTAGAGGAAGAGATGTCGATCTCCCTTGAAATGCTTGCATGACTACACACCACTCAACCTCCTGAGGAAAAAAGTGTTATTGGCGATCTAACATGACAACCTCCTTAAAAAACCAAAGAAGCTAACTGAAAAATCAAAAAAATATTGCCTTTTCCACAAACAAAGGGGCTATCACACAAAAGAATATTTTAATCTACATGACGAAATTGAGAAGCTGATAAGATAGGGCCATCTAAAAAAGTATGTGGCTGAAGGCACCTAAATAAAAAGGGAAAAAATCAACCATACTCCCGGTTGAAAAAGATCAATTAGCCCAAGGAGATAACATAAAGAAAATAAATCCACCTAAGGTGCCCGCCCCCCTATTCAAGGAATGATTGACATGATTATGGGAGGTCCCACTAGGGGGACTCAAAATTCACAAGGCGACAGAAACAAATTTGACCAATGTTCCACTTGTCCATTAGTGCAGAGCACCTTAATCTCAAAAAAGTGAAAGTATCCAACAATGTCGGCAAACTCGACCCAAAATGGGAGTAGCCCTATACTATCATTAAGGTGTCAAAGCACAATATATATCAACTAGCAAACATCAACGACAATGAACTTCAGAGCCCATGGAATGCCATTAACCTGAAGAAATTCTATGTATGAAAGCTTTGTAATAACAGTTGTATTATTTGATATAAACAAAGTTTTCAACAATTCTACTATCATTTACTAGTAACATTACAATAGCCCCTATCCTCCTTCCCATAACTTAAAAGGCCTATAGTCGACCCCATAGTTGACTTAAGAAGCAGCTTCCAACTGCCAAATCAAGGCTTTCCTGCTTGAAGTTTACAGTTAACCCCGTAGTTGACCCAATAAGCAGTGTCAAGCCACCAAAGCAAGGCCTTTCAGCCTAAAGTTCATAGTCGACCCCATAGTCAACCTAAGAAGCAGCATTAAGATGCCAAATCAAGACTTTTCAACTTAAAGTTTACAGTCAACCCAATAAGCAACATCAAGCCACCAAAGGAAAGGCCTTTCAGCCCAAAGTTCACAATTAACCCTATAGTCGACCTAAGAAGCAGCATCAAACTACCAAATTAAGGCTTTTTTGCCCAAATTTTACCTGTAGTCAGCCTAAGAAGTAGCCTCAAGTTGCCAATCAAGGCTCTACAGCCCAAAGTTTATGGCCGGCCCCATAATCGACCCACAAAGCAGCTTCAAGCTGCCAAACCAAAGCTCTTCAGCCCAATAACTACAGTTGACCCCGTAGTTGACCCAAGCAATAATTTCACACCAATAATTAAAGGACTCTCAGCATCGATCGGGGCAAGTAAAATCATTTAATATACTTCACCAAATATACTCAATCAACTCTCAATCGCATAGTCAAGCAGAACCTTGTGAGAATGTCAAGATAATATGACTAATCCTTGTGTCAGATAAGTTATCTAAACAGCGAGCGTACAAATTGACCAGGAGGTCGAAGTCAAACACGTAAAATTATTTCAACAAAAACACTCATTTCTTTGCAAAGATGATAACCTTAATCAACCCTAACATTGTATGCATTTATGTAATCATTTCATTGATTTGAGTTTACTGTAATTGTTGTTATAGGACTTGTGTTATCCATAATTAACTTGATTATCAACCATTTATGTTCGACAAGACTATAAATATTAAAATAAAGTCAATGACAAAATAGCAAACTACATGTTGATGGAATAATCATTATATTTCATTAAATTAAAATCCTCAATTAAAAACTTGTCATTATAAAGTATAAAGAGAGAGAGGTTACCAAGCTATGCCTCACAAGGCGACCAAACTCATACAACATAAACTTTATTAGTTGCTCGACCCTATACTATCAGCCCAAACCATCTGAGAGCCTTCTCCAATAACTTGGTCGAGCTCATACCTCGATAGAATAGGAATCACCATAGGGCTATTAGCCCCATGCTAGAGCCTTATCGTGATAGGTAGGAAAGCGGCTGGCACTAGTTGAGAAGGCCTCGTCTCATCAACCAAAAAGTCCCCAGGGTGCAGTAAATATTCACCTACATCGACCATGCCATCACGGATCTCAAAGGCAAAGTCATTCGCAAAATCAAACTACTTCACCACAACAGCCAACCTCTTCTCCACCTTTGCCTATCTTCTTTGCGCAGTGATCATAAACTCAATCGAAATATCCTCCAAAGTGCCCCCCTCGGCAATTGCCTACCTCCTCAGGCTTAGGATATGGCTATAGCTTCTCATCTAAGATAGGGCTAATGCAGTCCTTATCCTCTATTCAAAAGGCATAGCCTAGATGTTCGAGCTGCTTTATAGTCTTTTCAAACACAATCTTCATGTCACCCAATAAAAAGACTATGCTCGTATCTTGAAAAGCTAAGCACAACATGAATTGTTACACCATTTCCCATTGCATGAGTGGGAACTTTCTATAAAATTTTGCTTGGGCCTCCTATATAGTAGTATTGTGCCCCACCGTTCGACTAGAATTATAGCTTTGCTGCACATCTAGTTAAACCTGATCAGTAGCTCATCTATTTTTCTTTTTTCTTTGATTACCAAGATCAACTACTGGTCTTTAGTCATGAACTGCTCACAAAGGTCTGCGACCTCCTTTACCAACTAGTCAACCCTAGCTTAGGAGGACTCAAGCTGCACCTTCATAGTTTGCATGTCTTCTTTTTTCTCGAATTGCTCTCGATCAACCAAAGCTAACTCCAACCTCCGGTAAAAATGGTAGCCTAACTGGCTCACCTAGAAAGAAAAATTTTTCATTAGTAAATCATGATCGACCAATAACAGATAGCATTTGATGAGAAACTCTAATCAACCATACACTTACCATGTTATTGTGGTATGCTAAAGCTTTGAGCGCACCAGTCTAGCTCAACTCTATGAATTTCTTCTGGTCGGACGTGAAGAGCTTAGCTACCATCACTTTGAGCACGGTGGTGTCGATCAACTCCAACGACATGATAAAGTGTGAGTTATGAATGGCCATGGAGGGCTCCATCCTAAAATTGGGCGATGGCAGCTTAGGCAAATGAAATAATACATTGTCACCATACTTTTCAAGCAGATAATATCCCAAAGGCTGACCAGCTCCTACAGCCTTTCCTTTTCCTTTCCCTTTATCAATTGCCACATTTTTCTGAGTAGGACCACCATGTTCAACCAGTTGTCATTTGTCCCAATCAATAAAGCTACTACCAATTATCACCATTAGTCGAACGGGTAATGCTATTGAAGTTGATTGAGCCGTTGAAGGTACTGGGGCCATGACCAAAATGGCCTCTCATCTAGTAGCTACTGCTTGGCAGCACTTCTCATTTCTCTAGGCCCATGCCATTACTTCTTGCCTAGCGCAATTCATAATTTTTTTCTCAATCTGCCAACATAGAAGTTAAAGACAAAAACAAGCAATTAAGACTCAAGTAGAAAGATGCATGAAATAAACAATCATAAAAATTCACAAAGAGCTTCTACCTAGTCGATCACCCACTGGAAAGTTCAGCTCAACCGACGACAAGCCAGCTAGTACTAAACATCTCTCCTCGATTAACATAGAGACCTCCATTTGGCCAAACTCAACCAGATCACAGATAAAAGTATTTGACCAACTCAAGGGTTAGGTTACCACACATCTCGATGTGCCCCTCCACTACCCCTTCAAAATGTTAAACCCCTCAGCCCTCAAACATACAAAAAATATTTTTCCCACTCCTGACCAAAGGATGATGATGGGGTAACCAATAATTTTTTATGCGGCCGCGCCATAAGGTAATAGAATTCAAATTCCTCAATACTACTTGACTTGTAGGACATTAGGAGATGAAAAAGGTTGGAGGAATTTGTAAAAGAAGCTGGTTTGTCGAATAAATACAATAGCATGGCGAAGCTATATATGGTCGAGAAGTAATTGGGTAAGTGTTATGTTATGCAGACCTCCTAGTAGGTCAACCACGGTCGAGGTAAAGGGGAACCTAAGACCGCACCTCCTCAAAAATAGTGATACACCCCTTAGGAGGTTGATGCATTCTATCTCGTAGATTAAGAACTAAGAGTTCATACTTAACAAGGACATGGAAAAGTTCCCCAATACATACCAGGTTGACTGGAGTAATCTTTGAAATGATTTCATTATAATGATCTAGAGTGAAAAGTTGACCATGCGATGTGGGCACCTCGGTCGGGCTAACATCGCCTCTAGAAGCAACCTACTTGTCGCTCAAGCTACTGAAGGTCTAGCTATCACTCAATGAACTACTTGACCTATTCTCGCTATCACCCTCACCCTAGAATGGTGTCCCTTAGGACCTAGTGGCCTCACTATCGAAAGTATTTGACATGCTTAATAAATAGCTAAGGAAAAACTAATGATAATAGGAAAAACTTACAGGATCTCAGCAAAAATCTAGAGCACGAAATGGAAAGATGAGAACTCTATGAATTTCTAGCTCGACCAGGCCAAACGCAGTAAAAGTGTAAAATGAGCATTTTCACTGTACCTATTTATAGGCACTCGATGCGAAACTCAACCGGTAATAATAATTGCATAACAGTCATCCAATACCTCACATGGCTCAATGTAACAAGCATATAAAATGCATAAAAACCCTGGCGAGTGAACAAAACCATAGTTGATTCTCCAAAATCGCCAATTAACAACGTAACTACTCCTTACTCCTTCTCGTCAACAAGCTCGATCAAGATCGCAAGTAAGGGAAACTCATGATATGGGATGGCCTAGCAAGTCCAACCTAACAACTATCGATACAAGAACATGCTCCCAGGCCTATCTTGCCTTAGAGGCCCAGTTGGTCCATCAACCAGAATCAACCATCCACTTGCTTTGTCGCATATGCAATAAGCAAGGCTGTGCCACTCAACAAGTTGAACACACAAGCTCAATCATTTTTTACAAGAAAGCTCGATTACCACGCCCCTAGAGGCTGCCTACTCCCTAAAACCAGTTCTAATATCAACCCCATTTTCGACCAACGAGGTCATTCCAGTACCAAATCATATCTCTGCCATATTAAATGCCCTGACAAGTTGCATGCCTCTGCATTAATGGCACATATTGCCCTAATACCACCTCTATCGTCGCTCCTGTCAAGAGGTGCGCCACCAGTGTACTATTCTATTCTTGAAAGCTGGAGGTGATGCCACCTGAAATAATACAGGGATGGGAGATAACCTATAGCTTCTCATATGAGGGCAAGAGCCCTTTACACATAATAGAGACATCTTAGACATATTATCCATATGGAGAAATCTATAAATACCTCGCTGCCAGCCACTCTTAAGGTAAATCATTCTTTAATATAAGTCCTCACTTTGCTGCTCAATTTTTCTGATCGATCAGTAATAACTTTAGCGTCGAAGTGCCTTAACCAAGGATACCTCGGCTAGTTTGATATTTGCTCGTGATTGCAGATTTCAGCCCAAGCTATTTCTGAGTTGGATTGCTTGACCAAATAGATCAAACTAGCCCCAAACACTCACCTTATCTAGTAAACACAACTTTTATTCCCATCACTACCGATTGACAGGCTTATAGCACACCATCATCAAATGGGTCAAAAAGTATGGTGACATTAGGAAATTCTGTTCTAAGATTGTTGGTAGCTTCTTGGAAATCATTGTTTTCTTATGTGAATAAGATCATTTGCATTCTTCAAGCACCCTTAATCATCGTAGGCTATGGAATTACGGGTAGACATTGTTGTTAAAATGTAACGGTAGCACCTAATGGGAGCGCTTCCTGGAATTACTATTCTCGCGGCACCCATTTTGATCAAACTCCTGCATTAAATAATAAATAAAATCATGTATTACTAAATAAATCTAATTATAATAATACATATATTAATTTGAACTTAGAACTTACCGTTGTAGGACCAATTTGGGCCCTTGCAATGATTACTTGTTTAATGAATTTGCCCTGGTTCAATGCATAGCCAATGTCACTGCCTTCAAAGTTGCCCTTCAATATAAGGGAGTCTCAAAGAATATTACTATAATTTGGTTGAACTAAATTAAAATATCCTTTTATATAAAATTATTTGTATATATATAAAATGAAATAATGTCAGCTATTTATTTTTAATAAAAAAAAATAACCTTTTTTCATCGAGCAAATGGATTTAAGGTATGCCTGAAATCGTGTTAGTTGAACGCCGAGAGAAACAATATAAGAGGGAAATTTTATGCCTCTTGATGTGAAAAATTTATGATCAAGCACTGGGTTTCCGGCTACGGAAAAGATGACTCCATTGCTCGAAGTAGCATTCCTTGACAAATAAGGCGTAATCACTGAGAAGCCAAAATCAGCAGCTGCAAATTACGGGATTTAGCAATTTAAAGAATGATTTATATATACACACAATGGATTGCATCATATGTTAATACACACTTGCAAAGTCAAGATCAATAAGACCGTTAGACCAATGATCATCAAGTGAATTGGGAAAAGTTACACCTAGTGCTGTCAATGGTTTGGATTTTAAATTTGAATTTGACCCAAATTTTAAAATTTTTATCCGATTAAAATATCTAATGGATCTGATCCAATTATGAATATTTGTAATTTGAAATAAGTGGATCAAATATGAAATTAAGTAATCTGATCTGTTAAAAATCTGAATCTGAATTTTAATATTTTTAATTAAATTAATACTCTTACATATAATATTAATAAAGATTTTAAAATAAAATCTATATATTATATCAACCTAATATCTATATAACATCTATATTATACTATTAATATTGAGTCTTTAGCCTAAAAATTAAGAGGATACTGATAAAATGTCAAATATAATAACATATAATAGTTTATCTATGCATTAATATAATGTGAAATAGGGATTTAGTATTCAAATATTTAACTTTTAAATTAATATGTAATAAAAAAATTGTTAAAAATTTAAATATGACATAAATTTACTTTATAAGTACAATAATTTTACAAAATTCGAAAGGGAAAAAAATAAATAAATCAGGTCGGATTTTTTTATTGAATTTCGAATATCCATCGGATCCAAATATAGTACTGATTAACAAAAATCCTATCATATTTTGGATAGAATTCAAATATAAATTTTGATAATTAAATTTAGATATGGCTGATTCGATCCAAAACCAACCCATTGACAACTCTAGTTACACCATGTGGAAAATGTGTTGTTGGATTCAAAGGCCCATTAGGAGGAACTAGAACTGAGTTGCCAACATCTGTGACTCCATGTCCAAAGTAGTACAAGTACTGAAATGGGCACTTAGTATTTTGGGGTAAAGCCGCAACAACTAGAATTAGTAGAGAGAAACATATAACTTGAACCTTAATGCTTGCTAATTCTCTTTCTTGTATTTGTGATTTTGTTTGGATGATTGAGAGAGAAAAATAGAGACACAGAAATCAATTAATGGTAAGAAGAATGCATGCATATCGTGCATGTTATGGGAAGGCGGTTTAAATTCTCTATTATATTTTCTATTTCATTTTTTATTTTATTTTATGAAAATATAACAAGTGTATTAAATATTTTTTTATAAAAATAATTAATTAATAATTATATACACTTGATATAAATATAATAAATTGAAATAAGAAATAGAATAGAGGATTCAAAATGAAAGAAAGGGGCTGGCTTTATAAAGGCGTAGTGAGGAAGGGGCTGCTCATATCAACAATGTTGTGTTGTTTTAGAGTTGTTGGACTCAACTTTCGTATAAATAATATCAATTATATATAAAAGGTTCACGCAGAAATGGCCAAGGTCCTATGCGGGGCAGCCAATCCATCCTTGATATATATACACAGTAGAAACCTACAAGATTCAAGTCAATATTTTTACCATTTTAAAAATTACAAAGTCAGTCACAGTCAGAGATTGATAGAGTACAAGAAGCGCCAGGATCATGGACGGACTAACAGGGCGGCAAGCAGGCGCCATGTCCCCCCGCCCCCCGCTCCCGGTCTTGTGCGTCTGTATATATATATTAAATTTTTTTAGTAATAATTAATTTAAATTTAAATGTTAAAAGAATATATCATTTAATATTAATAAAAATATTATTTTTTTATAACATTCATTAATTCTAAAAGATTTAATTTTTCTTGTTGGGCCTTAAATAAAATAATTAATTATATACATTTGTTGAATTAAATTAATTAATTTTAAATGACAATAAAAATAGATTTAATTAATTTAAGTTTATAAACTCAAAATAAATTTTTAAGACTACATTCAAAATCAAGTAATCAAAAGAAGATTATAATTAGGTTAGACCCATTAAAATATTTTCGTTCTATTTGTGTGAGAAAAATGTATATGGGTTTAGTTAAAAAGAACCTTAAGAACTTGCAAAATAATTAAAATTTATCATTTTAACTTAACAAGGTTGAGACAAAAAGACAAAAGTAAGTGAACATTTTAAAAAGACTTTTTTGAATTTTCTGTCTTTCAATAGCTACCAGTAAAAAAAAATTTCACGTTATAAATATTATGAAAAAGAGGTTCAAAAGTCAAATAAAAAATAATTTTTTAGCCAATTACATAGTTAATTATATTGACAATGATATTACAAACAAATTTTATAATGATTCGATTACAAATGAAAATTTTAATATAAAAGATCATTGTGCTCAATGTTGATGTAGATCATACATTTCGAGTTTGTAAAATATAAAATTTATATTTAAATTTTTATATTTTATATCTTTGGGCCCCTCCATACTTTCATATCCAAATCCATATCTGAATCCATCACTAGGCAGGATAGTATTAGGAATTACTTGTCGTATTTATATTTCATATTATATATTTAGAATTTCCTTGTTAGTTAATTAATGTATTTAGTTTTCTCGTTGAAATTTATTTTAATTTGTTATACTCCTTAGAACTGGACGTCCCTCCAGTCCATGAGGTCAATCTCAAAGCATATATGGACAAAAAGATATATATATATATATATATATATCTATATATATAGACTATTACATATTACACAATAATGTGTAACCTGTAATTGTGCAACTACAATTTGACCAAATTCTGAATTTTTTAATTAAGTTAAAAAATATCATTGGTTATTAATTTTTTTTTATTTTAATAGAATTTACAACGTATCTGCTAAACCCAAACCTCATGTTGTATTTATCCAAAATCATCATATTAAATTTTGTCTTATTGAATACTTTTAAATATTCATACAAATAGATATTTTTTTAATTCATCATTAAAGTTTAAAATATCCATAATCATAAATTCATACTATATCTCACTACATAAGTTTAAAATTCAAAATGTGCCTAGTAATTGAATTTCCATTTTATTATTGTATTGTAATGTTTTTTCTATTTCTCTAGATATTTATACGTGATTTATATTTGAAAGCTGCACCTAGAATAGTGTGAGTTTTTTAATATATTATTTGCTAAAAAATTGAAATTAATTCAATTTTTCTATCAAACAAATGAAGAAAAATTATACATTTTTTTATGTGGAATGTACTTAATAAGATTTAATAAAAAAATTATATTTCTATTTTTTAATTGGACATATTAAATTAAGATTGATCCAAATGAAGAACAATTAATTGGAAAGTTTCATTAATTGGGATCAATTTGAAATTTTCAATAGTTGGATTAAATCTTGATTGGGATTTTAATACAAGTTTCCCCTAGGGATGGAACCTTAGGGACCAACCCAGGACTAATTTTGATCATATGCACTACTTTGCTTGGGAAATTAAGCCCATCCCCCTTTTTGGCAAAAACCAATTTTATCACAATTTTGTTATTTAAAGTGTCGAATTTGTTACATTCGATTGATAGAGGAGTTTAGCAATTAGGTAGTACTGAACTCTACAAAAAAATTATATATATATATATATATATTGATGGAGATAATTAATGCAAGGCACTTAAAAGGATCATTTTGCCTTTAGAAATTAGCCAAAATAACCAAATAGGCCAAGATCCGCGTTTATTACTCGGGCCGGGTTGTGACCCCGGCGAACCCGACTTGGATTGGGTTATAACTTGGATAATGGACTGTTGATCAATAAGGAATCCAATGCTCAAGAACGCACCACCTCGAATCATACAAGTAAGGATAGTTCATCACTTATAAAAGGAAAGGACTCGTATAGTTCCAAGTCATGTTGTCATTATCCATTGCGCTTTACTTTGTTCACTCTTTACCTTAAGCTCTTTGATCACCTCAGTAATACTAACTTAGGCATCAGATGACCATAGCTAAGAGCGATCTCAGCTAGCCTAACGTGTGCTCCTTTGGTCAAGTCAGAAACCTAGAAAAATCACTCATGCAGATCTGGGTTAAGATCAAGATCAAAGGCAGGGTACAACTTGGAAATACCAAGTCAAGGTCTAAGCCCTAGACTCCAAGTTGTATCAGTTGGCACTGTCTGTGGGAAGTCTTATTTGATTCATTGATTATGAGAGCAAATAGTTAAAGATGGACAAAAATCCAAGACAAATCGTAGATACTCTAATCCTAATATCGCCTATAACCCCCTCTCTACCTAAATCACTTACCTCACCCATACCACCTCCTACTACCATGCATCACAACATTCATGAGGTAGGGTAGGGGACCGTGACTTAGGACCCTAGCAGGACTTAGGTAGTGCAGCTCAATAGGGAAGATCTAGAGCAGTTATTTTCGAGACATGTTAGAGGTTCTGGGATGAACATAAATGTAGGAGCCAGTTGACAACAGTGACATCCATCTAAGCAACCCTTGTGCCGGTAAATTGACTACTATTTCAAGAGAGGAGGTTAGGTCATTTATTAGTAGAAGAGGTGCAAGGCTTAAGGATCTCAAGGGAGGAAGACATGGCAGACTTTGATAAGGTGGGGATTAAGATGATGAGAAGGCCAAGTCACCCACCGAATGTTTACCAGATGGAGGAAAGATCAAGATTGGAA
>JACGDI010002227.1:612344-625395 GCA_014898725.1 Jacaranda copaia
CACTTATGCATTGATATGATCACAAGAATCCTCATCCATAGGCTCAAGAAGAGACCCTTAGCTTTGACCCTTGCTAGGGAACCTCCAGAGGATATAGAGTAGCTAATGGAGGTGGCTCAATGTAACATTCATGAGGAGGAGATTAATGCCATAAAGGATCATGTATAGTCCAAAAACACTCATCGAAGATCTAAAAAAGATCAAGGACCTCAAAAATCCCAATCTAAAAATGATCATCATTGTTCTTTGCCTTATAAGTTCAACCATTATGCCCTACTTAATAGCATAAGATCCCATGTGCTCATGGCTATCAAGTGGTCAAAGATATTGTAGTAGCCTTAAAAGATGCAGGATACACTAGCAAGGTGGAACTCAAATAAGTTATGCTATTTCCATAAGAATCGAAGTCATAACACTAAAGAGTACATTCAGCTCAAGGATAAAGTGAAGCGGCTTATTAGACAAGATTATCTAAAGGAGTTTGTTGCAAAGAAATTTAGGACCAAAAGGCAAGAGCCCGAGGAACAGCATAGCAAGAAAAAGAATTGATCTAGGTCTCAGAGCAAATCCCATAACTGGGTGAAGAAGGCTAAGAAGCTAGCAAAGAACCTCGTGGGAGATAATTTGCCACGACAAGGGGTCATATACATGATAGTAGGGGATCCAACCTCAAGAGACTCCCCAGTACAAGGAAAACGCATGTCAAGTCCAGTGCTAAATATTGTTGATTAGTCCACATCACTTTTGATGGCAAGAACTCTCAAGGAGTGGTCAAACATAACAACCCGATGGTCATCACAATGGACATAGCCAACTTCTCAATGCATAAGGTCCTAGTGGATAATGGAAGTTCAATGGACATAATGTTCTTGGAAATCCTAAAGAAGATAAAGCTCACCTCTCAAGGACCACACTAGTATACACACCCTTAACGAGACTTGGAGGAGTTGAGGTTACCCTAATTAGGACTATAGACCTCTTGGTCTCATTAGGAACAAAATCATGCTAAAAGACCCTCATGCTTAAGTTCCTAATGCTTGATGTTCTATTTGCATACAATGTGGTCTTGGGAATACCTTGTTTAAATTAGTTTCAAGTAGTGGTATCAACCTTTCATTTGAAAATAAAGTTCCCAACAAAAAAAGAAGTTAGGGAAGTAAGTTGTGACCAAAACTAGGCAAGAGAATGTTACCACATATATCTGGAAAAAAGACTCAAGACCGAGGGTTCGGGGTCAAAAAGAGAAAGTTCAGGATTGGGGTCATAAGGTAAGAAGGAGATCATGACCTTTGTGGAGGACTTCACAAACCTAAAAACCTAGAAAAAAAATAAGAAGAGAAGAGTAGATGAATGCAGAATAGAACCGATGGAAGGGTTCAAAAAGATTGAGCTAGTGCTTGGGACCTAAACAAGATCACAAAGATTAGGACTCAAATGACACAAGAGTTGGAACCTTTAAATATCAAATTTCTAAGAAAGAATGTTGATATCTTCATATGGAAGCCTTTAGATTTTGAAAGGATAGACCTTGAGGTAATAGTGCATAGATTGAATATAGATCCCAAAGTAAGGCCTATCCAACAAAAGAAAAGAAATCATGAAGCGTTAAAAAATTGGATCATAGAGAAGAAAGTGAATAAGCTTTTGGAGACAAGATAAGTAGTCGAGATCCAGTTCACCAAGTGGCTATCGAATATAGTAGTTATACCAAATATGGGAGAAAGATAGAGGATGTGCACATATTACTCAAACATGAATAAAGCCTGCTTAAAAGACCTGATCCCTTGCCTTGGATCAATTTATTAGTAGACTCAACTGTGGGGTGTGCTCTTTTCATTATCATGTATGGTTTTTAGGGATACTATCAAATTTTCATGGCAAAAGACGATCGAGGCAAGACAACCTTCATCACTAAAAAAGGAATATTCTATTACAACATTATGCCATCCAAACTGAAGAATGTGGGAGCTACTTACCAAAGGTTAGTGAACAAGATGTTCAAGGACCAAATTGAGAGAACTGTGGAAGTGTATGTGGATGATATGCTAGTCAAGAGTTTGAATGAACTCAATCACGTAGCGCATTTAGAAGAGGTCTTTGTCATTATGAGAAAATATAAAATGAAGCTTAACCCTATGAAATGCACTTTTGGGGTCTAAGGTGTAAAGTTCTTGGGATACCTGGTTAGTGAGCATGGGATAGAGGCTAACCTAGAAAAGATCAAAGCCATAATCGAGATGGGTTCACCCAAATCAGTAAAAGATGTGCAAAAGTTGACTAAGAGGATTGCATCCTTAAATCAATTCACTTTAAGGTCAGTTGATAAGAGTTTGCCATTTTTCAAAATTTTGATGAATATGAAGAACTTTTGATGGGATGAATTGATCAAACTTATATATGGGGAGCCCCTGCACTTGTATTCGGCAACATCAGAACATGTTGTGAGCTTAGTGCTAATTCAGTAGGAGAATTCGGCTCATAAGCCAGTATACTATATGAGTAAAGTATTACAAAGGGCTAAAAGTAGGTACTTGGAGGCGGAGAAGTTAGCTCTAGCTCTTATGATGACAGCAAGAAAACTGAGGCCCTATTTTCAATCTCATGAAATTATTATTTTGACTGATCACTCTTTGAAACAGGTTCTCACCAAGCTTGACGTCTCAGGGAGGTTGGTCAAGTGGGCTGTAGAGCTAAGGGAGTTTGACATTAAACCAAAGTAGGAGCTCCATGAAGGTAAAGTCTTAGCATGACCTAGTGGTCGAGATGGTGGAGCAAGACCTCCAACTGAATAAGAGATTTGAGATGATATATGTAGATAGGTCTACCATATCTTAATTTAGAGGGGCTAGAATTTTCTGTATAGGACCTGAGTCCATTAAGATCAAGTTTGCAATTAAGTTAGCTTTTAGGTCACAAACTACAAGGCTAAATATAAAGTATGATAATAAGATTGAAAGTGGCAAAGCACAGGAATATTGAGAGGCTGAATGTTTACACGAACTTGCATCTCATAGCGCCCCAAATTGAAGGAGTGTTTGAGACTAGAGAAAAATCAATAGCAGAATACCTGAAAAAAGTTAAAAAAACTCATAGTCAAGTTTACATTCTGTCAAGTGCAGCAGATCCCAAATGAGAAAATTGAAGAAACTGATGCCTTTGCTAAATTTGGAAGTTCCATAGAAGGAATCAGAAATGTGTTAATAACCTTGCTAGCGGTGGAACACTCAGAATTAGAAAAGGATACCTCTAAGAAAGAGATGATGTTGTAAATAGAGGTCAGGCCAACGTGGAAAGATAAGCTAATCTGGTTATTAGTTGAGAGGACCTTGCCAGAGAACCCGAGGAAAGCAAGATGGTTAGCCTTTAGGGAAAATCAGTTCATTATGTTCAATGGGGAGCCATACAAAAGGTCTATCGAAGGTCTAAGTTAAAGTACCTAGGTCCTGAGGGAGCTCATTATGTAATGAAGAAGATCTATGAGGGAAGCTGTGGAAATCATTCAGGAGAAAGGTCATTGGCACTCAAGACCCTTAGGTAAGGATACTTTTGGCTCACCACAAATCAAGGCACGACAGCCTTCATCAAAAAATATGAAAGATGCTAGTTCCATACAAATCTTACTTATCGATCGACAGTACTAATGAAACCAATCCCTATGTCATGTGTGTTTGATCAGCAAGGGATAGGTATATTGGGTCCCTTCCCACCAGCTCGAGGGGAGAAGAGATATATGATTATGGTAGTGGAATACTTCAGCAAATTAATTGAGGCAAAAGCTTCAGTACAGGTCACAAAAATGGAGGTCATCAACTTTCTCTAGAAGAACATTATATGTAAGTTTGGGATCCCTTGAGTTTTAATTTTCGATAATAAGACTCAGTTTGATGGGAAGAAGATATTGAGCTAGTGTAAGGAACTTCAAATTAAGCAATAGTTCACATCCATAGGGAACCCAAAAGTATATAGGCAGACTAAGGTCATTAATCAAGATATTTTGAATAGCTTCAAAGCTCTTGATTGAATAAAGGGAAAGGAGGATAGGCTAATAAGCTCCAAGGGGTCTTATGGACGCATCACACCACCCTTAAAACAGCAACCTGGTAGATACCTTGTTGTCTAGTATATGGGGCAGAGGCTGTGATTCCAATCGAGATTGGAGAACCTACCAGTAGAATCTTAGAATATGAGTCAAAAAGTATTAATAAGGTAGGGGAGTTTAAGCTCAAGGTGATCAGAGAAAAACGAGATAAAGCTTACCTGAGGATCTAAGAATACAAAAACAACACGGCAAGACACTATAACAAGAAAGTTCAATAGAGGTGCTTAAGACTAGGCGACTAGGTCCTGAAAAAAGTGGAAGTCTCGAAGCACGTGGGAAAGTTAGATCCAAACTTGGAGGGGCTATACAAAGTAGTCAAAGTAACAAGATATGGATCATACATACTGGAGGATGCTAAAGGAAAAGAGCTGTCAAGGTCATGGAATGTGCAAAATTTGAAAAAATTTTTTGTTTAAGATGATAATGAATCTTGTAAAAACTACGTGTAGCCAACGCTCTCCATAATGCATTTCAAATTTTAAGAAATGCTTTTATTCCATTCTGAGAATTTATCCAATGCTATATTGTTTATGTTTCTCTCCATCTCTAAGTTCCCATCGTGGGATCAACATCTTGTATGGGATCTAAGAAAGATCCCACACACTAAAAAGATCCTAAGTTAATGAGATTGAGATCTTATACAGGGTTTGCATAAAGCATCAAAAGCTGAGCGGATCCTGCTATAGGATCAATATCTTATATGAGATCTGTAAAAGATCTCAAATGCCTAAAAGATCCCAAGTTGATGGTATCAAGGTCTTATACAGGTTTTGTAAAAGGCTAAAAACCTAAGAGGATCCTACCATAGGATTGATATTTTGTATAGGATCTGTGTAAGATCCTAAATACCTGATAAATCCTAAGTTAATAGGATCGAGGTCTTATACAAGGTCTACGAAAGACCCAAAAAGCTAAGTGAATCCTACCATGGGAATGACATCTTATATAGGATCTACACAAGATCCTAAATGCTAAAAATCCCAAGTTAATAGGATCGAATCCCATACAAATGAAGAAAAGATAAATCCAAAGGAGGTCCAAGTGCTAGATGGGGTGATCTAGTTAAAAGGTGTCATGAGATTGAGTAAATTATAATATGAACTCACATCCTTGCACAATATTCAGAATAAAGCAAAGAGCATTTAAAACAAGGCACATTGATCATTTAAAACAAACTTAGATACTAGGAGCAGAATAAACCTTATATTTCATTAGTTTAGCGAGATTACATTGATTTTGGCTTGAGATTACTGTACATGATGGGGACAAGGGAGAAAGAAGGACCTCAAGCCATACAAAAATGTGACTAGCTATAGAAACTAACTATGCAGAGCCCCTAGCTCCCGTAGTAACATCTATGGGACCTTGGGATGAGAAGACACATTTAAGATCTCGCCTTCTTTAGTAGTTGTAAGAGCGACCTTGATCTCCTTAGCTAGGAATGCAAACTCTTCCTCAGGTTCATCTTCCTCAAGTAAGCTGCTAATGGGATAATATTTTAGATCTGTGTCCTTGGTAGGTTAAGCGGGTCTAAGTTGAATCTTCCAATGTTCCCACCCAACTTTTTTAGTTGGGCCTGGCACTTCAAAAAGCTCGTATAGGCATTTTCAACTATTTTCTCCTCGACCATAGATTCAAACACGCCAAACTTCATGAAGGCTCGAGCTCCATCCATTCTAGTATTCTGGATCAATTCCTTATACTTGGAGAATTTTTTGAACCCAACTTGACCCTTGGAACAACCCTTCTCATATAACAACTTTTTCTTGAAGGCCAAGGACTTTTTTAGTTTTGAAAACTTTTTCTCCAGTTCCTTGTTTTATTGATCTTGATCTAATGATTCCTCTTTGTGTGATGTAAACTTGTTGTCAATGGACTGTCGGGTTGACTCGAGGCTGGCCCGTGGTTCTTCTTTAGCCTCCTTGAGCTATATCACCTCCATGTCTCAAGCTATGAAATGGCTCCTCTAATAGGCGCACTGCAGCAACAGCTGGTGCATATATGTGATCCCCTACAAAGAGGATAAACAGCATCAACATCAAAGTCGAGATGGTTAAATAATAAGAATTTAAGAGAAAGTGAATAAGAAATGTTAAGATATAGAGCTCACCTACATCATGGCATGGGCTCCATGCTCCTCGAGCTTGGTAAAATTCATGGGAGTGAGTAGGGCCTGGTTTTATGTCATCAAACACCTTTTGTCTAGCTTGAAAGAAATCTCCCCCAATCAGGATCACATGACCGAACTCTAATCTATAATTTTCCAATTTGGGATCAGAGTAGGGCATGAAGAATCACTGTGAAAGGTTGAGTTGATGGTCTTATAACTTGTATGCACATTATTTAGCATAGATTTGCAGCATGCAATAACATAGAGACTGTGTGGAGAACCAAAAAAGGGTTTTCGATTTAGATCATATCTTCTCATCCGAGTTGCCACTGCCATCCAACCCTTTACTCTTGGACTTCTTGGAGGCATTTTTGTTGGAACGGTTAGGAGAAGAGAGCTTTGGGTTCTTGCTTTTGGAGCCATGCTTACGTTTCTTCCCCTTGCTTTTTGTAACATCCTTAGTAGCAATTTTGAGATTGCAATCATGATGCTCAATTTCAAACATTGGAACTTGGCTGATTGGAGATGGCTATTCAATCTTGGTAGGCAGGACAGGTGTGCTAGAAGGCAAAGTTAAGGTCGATACAGGCATGGATGCAGTAAGAGCAAACACGAGCTCAAATAATTGAGCCTTGGCCAATAAGGCCTCTTTTTGGGCTTTCATTTTATTAATGATCCTTAAGTTTTTGCTTGACATGACTGCAAAACAAAAAACTTAATTTTAGACCTCGATCTTCAATGGATAAACAAGATGAAGTAAAAGAATGTATATATAACAATAAGAACCATGGCTAAGAGTCCTGCAAACTTAGATATTAGTTGGCGAGAGGCTAGCAATCCTGAGGACCACTTCTTTCAAGAGTTCCCCAACCTTATAAAGGTGGTTGGTTAGGGAATCCACAAAATTCTCCCCCTATGTGACCACCTCAAAAAATTAGATTTTGGGCTTAATTTGCTTCCAATCTAACTTGAACCGCCATGGACGATGGGCAAGAACTCGAATGAAAAGAATCTGCTCCTTCTAAGGACTTAAGGAAGATGGAACTTTGTCTAAGAATTTACACATGGGGCATGAGGTGAGGTAATAAAATTTGCACTCCGTAGCTTGAGTCGAGGTTATTATTAAATAAAGGGACCAAAAATGAGCAAAAAGGGGTTCGACCCCGAAGTAAGGCATTATTATACAAAAACAAAAGATGTACCTTATGGCATTGGAAATCAGTTAAGCTAGGCAAAATATCCAAGACCAGCAAGATGTTCTCAACAAGATCTGAGATTAAGAACCTCAAACCCCCATTCAGTAGACCCATGGTGAAAGTGGCACAACTTTTCAAGGGGAGATGCATCTGATCAAACTTATTTGGGAAAATAATGGCATATTCTAGAGGAATGTGGAACTTGGACCTAACCTTCGAGATTACAAGAGATCCATCCAAGTTCAGGTTCAATTGCTAACCATAGAGAGGTGACTAGAACATACTCCACAATCTCCGAGTCTTGATTGGGTTCGCCCCTTGTTGTAGAAGGTAGATCAACCAAACACGACCTTATTCTGAGGTCACGGCTTGCCCTGAGGTTAGGGTCATGTGCAGTAAGATGAAAGGGACTCAAAATATAACTCGTGTATGGAACAAGCTAGAGGGAGGTCACATCCCCAAAACTCAAGAATGGGGAGAAACTAGTACTCTGCCCTAATTGGCTGGGGCTACGAGTTCTTCTGGAAAAAAAAACTCAAGCTCATTGCTGTTAAAGAGGACAAACATGGGATTGAGACCTTGTTGAGGAATATGGAATACTAATCAGAGATCAGGAAAGGTGCGCTAAGTTGGAAGGGGAATGCAAGAATAGATAAGAGGATAAATGAAATGAAGAAGTGGGGCAACTATAGAGTATATACAAAAGCACAAAGGTGATGGTTCACCTTCCAAGGCAATATCTACAGCTAAATTTTTAATATACTTGTAATAAACCTTGATAGATAACAATTGAAATAATAAACAACAAATGTATAATTACGAAAATTTAGATATAAGTATAAAACAGTATTATTTCAACAAAAAGTAATATTAAACAACATAAAGGATTCCATAAAGAATTAATTAAGAAATCAAATATAATTATCTATTTAATATTATATCATTATTATTGTACTTTTTATATGAAGAATCATAAATGAACAAGCCTATTAAGCTTTGCAAGCTTTTAGAAAAAGCCTAAGCTAGCCTATTTAGTTAAAAAGACTGCTTTTTAAACTTTGACTTGGCTTTTTTATTAGGGTAAAATTTACTTTACCCCCTTGTACTCAAACTTTGTTTCACTTTACCCCCTTATACTTTTAATTGCATCGCTTTGCCTCCTTATACTCTCAATTTTATTTTACTTACTTTAACGCCATTAAAGTCTCTTTATTTTCTACTAGCAAACCGAACAAAAATAATTAGATCACTATATTTTATATTAATATGGCCAAAATATTTATACCTCAATATTTTTTTGGCCAATCTCTCCCAACACCTCTTCTCTCATATGAATACACAAATTTAATACAAAATAATATTAAAACTAAATTAAAATATCCAAGAAGAATGCTGATAAATGAAACCTAGACATCACAATTGACTGCACCACAAATATATCAAAAACTTGCATTATATACCAATAGTACATCTCTAGATGAAACAATAATTTCCATTAAAGAAAACTCAATTAATAATATGCAAATCCTATTTATTCCTCCATAAAATTGTTTCACTAACTCTATTTTATTACCTAATACATTCCTCAATGAAATCATCAAAAATTGAAAAAAAAAAAAAAACATTGCCTTTAGCACAAAGTAGCAACAAAATTACGTGTAAGTGAGATTTCATAGGGGCATTTGAACACAGTCATTAAGAAACACATTTTTGTTAAATTTCTGTGGTGATTTTATATTTTTAAATCTTCAAATATAATTTTTTTCTTTTTTATGGAGAAGATGGATTTTATTTGTTAAATGAACAATTAAAAATTATGGGCAACTTCGTCTTTTAAAAAGAAAAAATTAGCAGTGTTAAGGAGATAAAGAGAATTTAACAAAATTGAATAATTTAAGTAAAATTGAGAGTACATGGAGGCAAAGTGATGCAATTAAAAGTATATGAAAGTAAAGTGAGATGAAATTTGAGTATAAAGGAATAAAGTGGATTTTACCCTTTTTATTAAATAAGCAAGGCTATAAGCCCCTCACAAGTAGCCTAATCTATTCCCATCCTTAGTCACAATGAATGGATAGGATAAATTGAATGAATTATATTACATGGACGAAATTTACTATTACTAGTAGTAGTCACATACTATTCATGACTTATGCTAGAATTCGCCAAAATACTATACTTTCCCTCAAATGCTCTTTTCTTCATTACGTATTTTTATATACTTATAAATAAAATTATGAGAGATTAACAATTTATTTTGAGTTGAATATTGAAACTTTACTTATTATTTTGTTCGTGTACACAATATATGTTATTTGATAACTTCAAAAATAATAAAATAACTACATATATAAATAACAATAAATAAATTTTATTTTTTAGAGTTATATAAAATATTAAGAGATATTTGCAATCTACTTATTGAATTAGTTATCCAATAATAATCTAATATAAGTTATTTTATTTAGTAACTAATAGATTTTTTTTAAATATTAAAATAATTATAATTTATTTTTTAATAACATGAAGTAAAATAAATAAAATTATAAAATAAATTATTTCAAAACTAAAATTTTTTTTAATGCATTGCCCGAACACATGCTAGTAAAATATATGGCCTAAAAAGAAATTCCATCCCCAAATTCGGTTAATCAAACGTCCACTTACATCTAATGTTAATTTTATGCCTCTATGAGACAATTCAAACGCCAATCAATAGCCCTGCATATTTTTTCTGTAAATATATATATATATATATGCATATTTTCATCATTCCATAATATATAAAATAAACATATGCACTACTATTATGAACTACTCTATGGTTACAATTTTATAATATAAGTTTAAAAATTAATTTCACGATATAGATAATAATTACTCTATGGTAATGATTAAACATGACTGTCAATCGACCTGCCCTCTATATTTTATGGTAATGATTTCTAGAGGTGTTAACGAATATTAAATAGATTAGATATATTATTTTTATATTCGTATTTATTTAATTTTTTAAATATTTAAATATAAATATAGATTTAATGGATATTAAAAAATAATATCTGAATTCGTATCCGTCGGATATCAGTCGAATTCGAATATATCCATGTTCGATTATAATTATTCAAATTTATTTACATTTTATTACACTTATCCATATTCAAATTATTTTTTTATATATATTCATATTCGATGATAATTATTTAGATATCTATTTACAAATATCCAACTACGTAAATTTATGAACTTATAACAAATACATATTTTAATTAATAAAAGAAACTATACAATTTAATTAAAAAGAAAGCAATCAAACAAATAATATAATTTCTAATTAATAATTGACTTTATAATTGATTATTAATACTTATTAACAATAATAATGGTATTTAAGTATATTAATTATAAAGTCAACCAACAACAATTGTATTGATTAACTTTATTTTTCAAATTTTCTCTATATTACAATAATTTTTTAAATCTATTCTTTTTTCTTCCCAAATCTTCAATTTATATATATATATATATATATTCATACACATATATTGATTGTGAGATTTTTATTAAAAAATATAAATAATATATTATTTAATAAATATATATCCAATGCGAATATTAAATAAATCAAATACGCATTTATTATATCTATATTTATTTATAATTAAATATTTACTAATTCCATACAGAAAATATAAATTTTAAATAAATACGGATAAATTTTATATAAATAAAAATAAATATAAACGATAAATAAATTTTTAAATATTCATTCACAGCACAAATGATTCCTTTATATTACGTTTTGAAAGGGATTTCATTTTACCATCTGCGATTTCATTGCGTGATTTACAATGAATTGAAGATACAACACTTTTAAAACCGAAGCCTTGATGGGCCCTTCATTTAATTGCCAATTCATCCAAGCCTCTGTGGTTACTGGTTAGCAGACGTTAGTCAAAAATGATGAAAAAATTGCTTAAAAACTATTTTATCCTCAACTGGAAGTTGGAGGAAAGAGGAAGAAAAATCATCCATGATTTATATTTTGGAGGGGAGAAAAATGGCCTTGACATTGCCGTAGGTCCATAACTAGATCCAATTTGCTACCAATTCTCTTTTCTTCTTTCACTTCATTCTGCAATACAATTCTCTCACAAAACTTCTGATGACGATGAGAGCGTCAGCAACAGCTCAAATTCGCAGAGGAGTTGCTGCAAAATCTTCTTATAAATTGTTGGGTACTTGCAATTTTCCATGTTTCTCTTTCTTCTCTTCAACTTTTCATAATGCCTCTCGCAACTATAGAACCTTTTCAGCGAAATCCAGAATAGATTTCAGTTGTATAAATGAAGTGGATGATGCTATTTGCTTGTTTCATGAAATGAGGAGAATGCAAGCCACAGCCTTCTGTTGCTGATTTCACCAAATTGTTGAATGTTATTGTCAAGATGAAACACTACTCCATTGCCCTCTCTGTGTTTGACGAAATGCGTGTATTGGGCGCCCCTATAAATGTCTACACAATGAATATTGTGATTAATTGCTATTGCTTTCTAAATAAAGTGGATTTTAGCTCTGCTATGTTGGGCAGCTTCTTCGAGTGTGGTTATAAACCGGACATCGCAACTTTTAGCACTCTTATAAAAGGACTCTTTTTCGATAATATGGTCACTGAAGTAGAAAAATTATTAAAAAAATGTTGACTCTAAAGCTTTTGTGAGTCTAATGAAGTTATGATTCTTACTATTATAAACAAGCAAAGCGGGGCAAACTGTTACTGCCTGTGATTTGCTAAGGTTTTTTGAAAAGGCAAGCTACAAACCCGACGTTAAATCTTGTAGCACTATAATTGACTATCTATGCATGGAATGGTTGATGCCGCTCTCTAGCTCATTTTTAAAATGATTGATAAGCGCATTTCGCCCAACGTTGTCAAATATACCTCGATGGTTCAAGGATTGTGCAACTTCAGTGGGGGGGGAAGGATGTGAAAGGCTTATTGATTTAAATGGTTGGTAATAAGATATCTTTAGATGTGATTGCTTTTAATGTATTGGTGATGCTTTGTGCAAGGAAGGAAAGGTGAAAAAAGCTGAGGAAATTATGATGCAAAGAAATGTATATCCTAATATTATCACATGCAATGCATTGATAGATGGGAATTGTTTGTGAGGTGAAATGGATAAAGCAAGAAAAGTATTTAATTCCCTAGAAGACAGGGATCTTAAGCTTAGCATCATCACCTATAACAGTTTGATCAATGGATATTGCAAGAAGGGAAACATGAACAAAGCTTGGCATCTTTTTCTGGAAGTCCCTCATAAAGGTTTAGAGCGCAAAACTGAAGCCTATAGTATTATGATGCATGGATTATTTCAAGAAGATAGATTTATTGATGAATGGAAGCTTTTCAATGATATGAAAACTCACCAAGTAATACCTGATGTATGGATTTATAATATCTAGTTGGAGGGCTCGTGTAGGGACAAATAGGTTTATGAAGCATTTTCACTTCTATGCATGGTGAAAGACAAAGGTGTTAATCCTAATATTATCACATATAATATCCTTATTAAGGATTGTGCAAGGATGGTGATGCTGCAATGAGCCTGATGGTCCGGAACTCCGGTGGATTTAGGTGATATT
>JACGDI010002227.1:625495-640607 GCA_014898725.1 Jacaranda copaia
GGGGGCGATGTCCAAAATTGCCTGAATCTTTTGCGGATTGGCTTCAATGCAATTTTATAGATAGTATACCGGCCTCGAAATCGACTATTTCAATCCTTCAACAACTCATTACACAGCAATATTTCAAACTTAATGTGCATTAATATCATAAACCATAAAGTTCCAAAACAACATACTTTATTTATAACAGAAACCCAAATTCACGGTATCTAATGTCATTTGCATATAACAACGCCAGTATGTTTGTTTCACGTTACAAGCTTCTCATCGAATTGATCCTTAGTTTAGTACAAAGAACAAAAATAATACCGGTTGTAGGTTGTAAGTCATAGCGACATACTAGCAGTGAAGTAAACATGCACATCACAATTGAAATGTCAAAAATAACATTTGGCTGTGCTGGAAGAAGCTGATTCGAAATACACAACTTCAAATATGTATCAAGACAAGTGATTGATCATAAAATCATTTGCTACAAGAGAGTTTTCCTTTTGAATTCATCACAAGTTCACAACATACGTATTCTCTTGCAAAAGGCAAATGTCTAAAGGCAAAAAATGTTTTGGCAATAAAAGGTTTTCATTTTGAAATTCAGAATTTTAATTTTCAAATTCAAAATTTAGGAGTCATTTTCAGAAAACCAACAGTGAGATGGTCTCAACTTTATCATAACTTGGAATCCCAACAGTACTTACATAGTACTTATAAAAATCATCACTTACTCCTCCAAGCACATTAGGCAATTCTGAATATATTTGTTAGATGTTACTTATGTGGTACTGATTTGATTTGGTGAGAAATTCGTAGGCGAGAAGAATATATAAAATAGCCATTATAGTTTGCATAACCAAATTCCCTTTTTGGACTATTATTTTAAACTTGGAGCCTATGTTCTCTAGCATTCAAGGGAATTCCCTACCGGCACCCCTATTGTTTAATATGTAAAAAATTAAATATATTGTTTGACTTTTAACTTTATTCTCATTAGTATTGTAATTTGATTTTTAATTCCAAACGTCTTTTTAAACAAAATTGCTGTCATTCTCCAAAACAAAATGTAATTCTACCTTTAATGATTATTTTCAAAAATATTGCTAACAAAATATAAGACCTCACGAGTATTTTGCCAACCCATTTTAGTGATTTGGGGAAAAGAATTAGCATTTTTAATTTGCTTGCGAAAATAATTCATAGAGAAGTCCACATCAACAATATTTGTTTATTCATGTAGAAAAATCTCTAACTTCGTTAGCTATTCTTATTTTTATCCAGGATACATAAGAATATATGAAATCCATTGTAGAAGAACTTCATTAACTCTTTTAACTTTTCCTTCACTTTCTCAAAAAATTTAATTAATACTGATTTATATTAAATTTATAATAGCAACTTACAATCTAAAGAATAGGAAAAAAAAAGAAGAAGAAGAAGAAGAAAGAAACTACCGATGCACTTTGCTTCATGATTTTGTTCTATTGTTAGCATTTTCTTGTTGAAGAAATAAAGAAATGTAGGATCAATAACAAAAAAATTTAGCAAGGAAAAAGAGATGGTAGTTCAAAACGGGAAATGCAAAAAATCTGTGAGACCAAATAAAAAGAGAATATTTTGAAATAGTTAACATTAAACCAAGAAAAACACTAATGCAAAGAAACATTTAAACAATAATATATTAAAGATCAATAATTTAGTGACATAGGCTATTGTTTTTATTTTTAATATTCAATGATTTTGGTTTTCTAAATACTTTTTCAAAAATTTATGTTGATTAATTCATTTGCCTGTGTGTTGCTTTGGAATGCTTTAAAACGTTTGCTCAATTTAAATTTATATATCTTGCAATGATTTTAGCAAGGTACTATAGTTTATGAACCTTGTTTTTATAAATGAATCATTAATGATATAAAGACATTTATTTGAATCACTAAGTCAACGTTGGCACCACCATTTATAATTTTATGACCATTACGGCATCTGAGTGTAATGTATTTAATTCATCTGTGATTGTTAAATGAAAAAACCGAAAATAAAGCCACCACTTTGTATAATTTTACATTTATTAACGGATCAAATGCAATATATTATTATATTCATTGTGATCACAAAATTAAGAAGTCAATGGTTAAACTACCACTTTATAGTTTTATGCCCATTAATGGCAGAGATGGTACGACCATGGAATGACCGTGAGACTTCTACATAATATTTTGTTTAAGGATTTCGATGATAAAAGCAAAATAAATTGAATACATATATATATATATATATATGTCAAGTTTGGTTTGGTTAAAAAAAAATGAAGAAAAATGAAAAGGGAAATGATGAATGTCAAATGTGTGTGTGTGTGTGTGTGAGAGAGAGAGAGAGAGAAATAAACTTTTTCTGCATATTTGTCACCATATTGTGAAGAAAATTTATTTCTGAAAATCACTAAACTTTCCCTTCAATTTTATTTTTTTAATATTTTTTAACAATCAAATAATTAAAAATATTTTCTTTGACGTCATCTTTTGTTTTCCTCACTAAAATTTTTGGACCAAACATATTATAGCGTTAAAAGTTTATTCCATTAGTCATTTTACACCGCTTTCTCTCAGTATTGCAAGTCATAATTAGCAATGATTGCTCGTTGTTATTCACAAACAAAAAATACCAAGAACCCATACAGAGCCCAACAAACAAAAGAAAGACAAAAAAGAACAGCAGTGGCCTGAATTTTCAAGGTTTCTAAATTCCCAAAACTAAAAATATATATACATTCATCTCAAGCCTCACATCTATGGGATAGAAAACTGCAATGCATTTTATCAACCACGCACAAGGCCTCAAAAATCTTCGGCTCAGCTTCCAAAGGTAAGCCCAACCTAAATAAGGATAACAAAAGATAACGAAAGAGAGATGAGTCCTAACTGAATCATAACACAATCCATCGCACCATCTATCAACATCAGCATGGATGGCAGAAGAAGGGAGTTACCATCGCTTTTATTGGTTCAAAGTCCTTACATATTCCATGGAGTAACACAAAGTTCACTACATTGCAACCAGGATGAATGTAGCGTGTCAATATTCAAGATACAAAAGTTACAGAAAGAAACGAGCAAGAGACTTAAATTATTTTTTATCCGACAGTGACCCATGATCGTTACCTCAATCTCAGGAAACATGAAGAACGAATCCAACTTAAACTGAAATATTTAAAAGTACATAGCACCTGTTGAACAAATATCAACTTTTTAGGCTCCCAAAGAATCTAGAAAGTGGTAAAGGTCCATCAGCCTCCTCATTTTCACTGCTCAAGTGCTTTGATCTTGAGCGGTGCTTTTTTTCTTTCTTGCTTCTCTTGAACCTTGACTTTGATTGTTTTGAGGCTCTCTCATCATCATCACTGCTTGATGTATCTGATGATGAGCTCGAACTGGAATCTGAAGATCGCCTTGAACGCTAAAATTATGCACCAGAAGTTCGCTTAATTAGCATTTAAATTAGAAAGTTAGCATACTGTGCATTGCTTCCTATATGTGAAATATCAATAGTGATGCAAGGTTATAGCAAGTACATTCATGTTACACTGTCAATCCTTCGGTAACACAGTGGGAACTAAGACTAAACATTCTCCACATCAAAAGATACAGAATACAACAGAACTTCTGACTGCACTTTCCAAAGGTGGCAGCTAGAGTAAATGCAGGTTGGGAGGAATACACCAAATTTCCAACAACAAATAATAATCACTTTGACACATATTACAGCACAAAGAACATGAGGTGAACGGCTGATTCTACTCTTGTAGTGACTCAACATAATGCTTCCATCCAGAAAAGGCTCTCAACCAGAAAGAAGATAAAAGGATAAAAAAAGACCATAGTAGATCTATGATCAGCCCTCGGTAATTCCTTGCCTTGGGGAAATTATATACATGTATATATAAATATTTTAAAAAAAAATTACTGGCAGTTTATCCATCCCCAGCTGTCACACTGTTGGGGCATGGCATGTGCAAGGGAGCACAGGGGATTAATAAAAGAAACCCATCAAAAAAGGAAGTCAAAAGACAGAAAATTATGATGCCAAAATGAAGCACCCATTCAATCAGAAAAGCATATTATCACTCCATAAAATGAAGCCTTCGAACAATATTCCGAAACCAGAATGACTGGTTCAAACAGTTTGAGCACTGGACACAGTAACGTCCGATTGGACCAATAAAAACCAACATTTAGTTGCTTGCTATATCTTGCTGGGCATAACACAGATGAAGACCTTAAGGCTTCAATTACTGAATACGACATGCTAATGGATTGTAGATTAAGGATACCTGCCTATTTGATTGGCAAAGAATTGAGAAAAAGACTTAGGCATTTAGCTGGAAAGATTAATCGAGATGTAAAAGTAAAATACAGCCAAAGAACTTATTATGCATAGGGAGTAAATCTAAAGAATTAGTTCTACATTTTCCTTTATTTGAATACTTCTCCTGTCTTTTGTTATTATTTGTAACAGTGCCATGTTTTTTAAAAAATCAAATATAATTATATCAACATGGTGACGTCATTGGTTGAACCACTGGACAAATCCATTAACCAGAAGAACCATAACCAGTAAATATCAATTCAACAAGGATACAGATAGCATATTTTAATAGGGAATACATTATTCACCTTGCGCTTTTTGCTGTTGTGTTTCTTTGAATCTTTGTCCCTCTTATCTGCGGAAACATAAAACATAAAAAAGCTAGTATTTCCCTGAAACAAAGAAAAATTCTCATTCATCCAATGCATTACCCTTTTTGCGGCTAGATTTGCTGCTGGAGTGGTTTTTCCCATGGGCAAGTTTGCGTGCCCTTTCAGCATCTAGCTGAGCCCTATACTCTCTCATCATCTTATCTTTATCTGCTTCCAACTCTCCCTTTCTCATTTCTTCTTCCTAGCAAATTACACCATTAGAGTCTGACATATTTAAGTCACCAAGCACATAAACCTAAAGCTTCAACCTCTTTGACAGTATCACTAATATGGAACTTTACTGCAACTTATTAAAAGAACAAACAAAGTGGCCAGCTGAGGAACCAATCAAATATTTTCAAGGAAGCTTAGAATGGGCTCCAATTATTGTGAGGATTAGTTCACATAGCCAAGTAATCAGCAATCATAAACATAAAACAAATATTGACAAAATGTTCAGCAACATTCTTGTGCGAAATATTTCCAATTCTTTTAACAAATATTCAATGTGGTGCTGAATTCTTTTTCATTAAAGATAAGTTGTTGACACCCAAGACTTCCATTTGTATATCAAATTTGTAGTCCACACAACGATACACAGCCAGAAGAGTCGCAAAACATAAGAGTTGGTACCTTCCCAATTTCTCCTCCCATCCACAATATCCCTACTAAGTTTTTGAAAAAGCAGAGTGTCTACATACTTAAAGATGCAGGACAAACGTAGGGGTTATTGAATAAGACATGTCTTCATTTCTAACAGTAACTTCCACTGGCTGTTATAATGATATCTGTTGCTCGAATCCCAAAAATAAAAACCTGATGCTTCAATGGTTCATAAATGCTAGGTGAACAACGTTGTGGAGCAATTTTTAAAATGTTTCCACAGAAATGTTGTACAAAATTTGCCCAAAAAATCATGACTAAATCCAAAATCTAATTTCATTGGATTTCTGGAAAAATGCACCAAAAATCTCAAGGAGAAAAGATAGAGAGATTATGATAAACACATGAATACAAGCTGAAGAGAACATATCCTGATAAAATCACCTTTTGCCTCTTTTTGAACTCCTCCCATGTAATTGTATGAGAAGTTTTGAGACTTGCCAAACGAGCAGCATGCCACTCTGGTGAATGAAATGAACCATCCACCTGCGACTGTCCTCATCAGAAGATGCACAAACCAGATGCATACATGTGGGAAAAAATAAAACAAAAAGAATCATAACAACAACAACTTATCCAGAATCTATCAAATACCTTGACAGATTAACAAGTCACAAGCAAGTTCATAAAAGCACTGATTAGCATTACAACTATAAACACTATTCCTTTCAATTAAGTGTATAACAAAGAAAGCTTATGATTTTCTAACTGATGATCAGAAACTTCCAAATATAAGATACACTGCTATTATTAATCGAATGTTCAACATTGACTTCTTTGTTGAGATGATAAATAATACATCTGGTCAGTTCTTCATAAGAAACCGATCCCTTTTAGAATCGTGATGAAATGGTTAGTTGGTAGCATGACTACTTAACAAAAAACTTAATCTGTCAGGGTAAGTCCAACTTTTTGTTTCACTGAGAGAGGGGGTGGTAGAACAAAAGATTTTTTAACGATAACTTTCCATAAATGATACAGTTTTTCTAACATCAAACAACAGTATGCCTCTTCCTACATAGAAGGAAAGCCCTGAAGTAAATACTATTGTTAAAGATAAATAACATTTCTCAAGTAACAAAAAGTTATAGTATATCTCACTATATATAAAAAGTAAAATAAAGCAAAATCATGTTTAAGTACAGTACATCTCACTATATATAAAAAGTAAATAAAGCAAAATCAAGATTACACAGGCCAATGCAAACATGTGAGAAGATGCCATCAATTTGAAAGAATTTGCAAACAGACCAATTTAGCAAAAAGAGCCCGCAACAAAACATGCATACGTGAAGTGAAGCTCCTGACACCAACCTTGCAGTAATACGGAATTTAAAGGCATCCAACATGTTTAAGTTAAGATGAAGATCCAAATGAAGGAAATTCCAATCCAGATTAGTTTCCAAAATCCAGAGGTTATCTCCCCTTGTTCCATATATTTGGCCTTGTGAACGTGGGTCTTACTATTAAAAGTGCTCAAATTTAGTTTCTCCTTGCTGCCAATCTCCACACATCCTTTACAAGGACTTCCAGGCAACCACAAATTACACTCTCCATAACAGTCTGTATCACTTTGACCTATTTTTGAATGCCTTAATTCTACATAATTTCCAGCCAGTCCAGTACTCCATGAACTCACAGGACCTAATCATATATGGCCCAGGTCAACTCATCCACAGTTTAACCAATCAAATAAAAACTATACTCAAGTTGACATAATTCACATGAATCTAAAGTTTTCTTAAACACACCGTTAATGGGGCATCCTAAAAGTAAAACTAAACAACATAAAGAGCCATTGCCCATTAACTTTAAAGGTTCCAAAACCTTACCTTTTTCCAAAAAAATAAAGCCCTAAACTCAAACTCCATTAAGACAGTAAAAAAGCAAATTACCCAGCTAATTGCTCTGTTCCATACTCTTTGCCAGCATCTAATGGAGCACTAATCGTTCCCATCAAAACTCATCTAAAATAAAATCTACAAATTCATGAATTAAAATTCCAATTCTTATAAAATTAAGCATTCACACAAACAACTTCATAAACAAATACATCACAAAATATATTTTAAAAAAAATACATGAAAGAAGAACACATAGTATGAAAGGGTACGAACCATGCCATCATCAACCTCTTCGGGAGCAGCTGAGCTCGAGCCTAGCCGAGCTCTCTGCATCGCTTTGTACGCTTGATTTTTCCCCATTTAGACTTGTTATTTATCTTTTAATTTTCAATTCATAGGAAGATGAGAATAAATACTAAATTTCTGAGAATCGAATTGATAATTGTTTGAATTTATTGAAAACTTTGCAGAAGAATTTGAAGGTTTTGTTGTGCGGGTTTGCGAGAGAAACCGAGGGTTGGATTCGGCCTTCGGGGAGAGATTTAGACTTATTATCTGTGTAAAATAATTTTTAAAAAAATAATATGGATAAATAAATGAATAAATTATAAATTGTGTACGGTACTTTGTGTGATGATTGAACAGCCCTATGGCTATAAGTTGTTTTCCTCATGGTTGAAATTAAAACTCAATTTCTTATACATTTGATGACAATGACATATCATCCAAGTGTTAGATAGATCATGGACCTGTAATCTTATACGAAAACATTTATATAAAAATATTATTTGGTTCCAATTCAATAGATTTTTTTTTTGGGACGTCTTTATTTATTGAAAAATTAAAATTGTATTTTTATTCACTTTTTAATAAAAATATCTTTTATTTTCAATTTGATAGTTAACATCAATTAGAAAACTTGAATATAACTAAATTTCATTAATTAATTAAATAATTATTTTTCTTTTCTCATAGAGTAATAAAAGTATCATTTATTTTCAATTTGATACTTAATATCAATTCGGAAATTAACTTAAGTATAACTAAATTTCATTCATTAATTAAATAATCATGTTTCATTTCTTATAAAGCAGTAAGTCTCGCTACCAATTATAATCTCATTGAAATGACATTAAAAAATAATGAAACTCATATAAATTATAATTATTATCATTCTCACATTCAAATTGATGGTGGTAATAGCTATTTTATCATAATTTTGGGCTGAAATTAAATATAATCAATCAGGTGGTAGGTTGGGAGAAGTACTTTGTGAAATATCGGGTCGAGTCCTATAATCAATAGCAAACATCAGGCTAGTCGAGCGGCCTTTGGCTAAAGTATTTCGACGCTCAAATTAGTAAAATGGACTAGAAGATAAAGCAGCAGAGTAGGAGCCTAAGATGATAATGTGCATATCTTGCTGAAAACTGAGAATTAGGTATTTATAGCCTTTCATGTATAATTGATATGTCCATGATGCCATTATTGCACAGGAATGGCTATCTTCCTTGTTTGAAAACCTTTAAGTCTTCTCCAGCTTTTATACTATCCCAAGTGACGTCCCCAACCTCCAAGACGAGTTGGTACATTGGGGGCATGCACTAGACAGGCACAACAAGATAGGTAGTACTAGTGGTGGCATGCACCATTAATGTGGCAGCATGTTATCTGTCGTAGTATTCAATGTAACAGAGGCACTGTCACGCCTTCTCAACCTTTCTAGTCAAGGAGGATTCATCTACAAGTAGACTCTAGTCGACAAAGCGTGACTCCATTGTACGTAGGTTTTCTTATCGAAATGCTAAACAAAATATTACAACAGTGATCGATCATAACCTGATTGACAAGGCAAATCCCAATATCTACTTTCGTGGATACACCCATTGGGGTCAACATCCGGTTCCTAATGTGGCTGGCCCGTAATAAGTTGGGCTTTATAAGTAATTAGGCCGTTTAATATCATATCCATGTCCTGGTGGAATGTTTTTGGACTGAGCCTATTGGATCATCCCATATTACAAATATCATTTCAATTCTACAAATTAATATTTTACGGCACTATTACAAATATCAATAAAAAGTAGACTTGATTTTTGAATATTTAAAAGTATAAAGATAAAACCTAAGGGGTACTGAACTATCTAATTCTATTAAGAACAATTGCGTAAATGTACAAGAAGTAAAATCAAATATATAAAAACTTGTAATGTTTTAATCTTATATAATACTTTGTATCGGATCGAATTATTCTCATATAAAAGGAAGTTAATATTTTGCTTGAACTTGAATGTGGAGATATGTGGATATAAGTCTCACATATTATCTCATTATATGTTAGAAGTAATTAATTACTTGTGGTTGTATTGAATTAAATTGTGTGTATTTATATATAATATTATATGTATGCATAAATATATGAAATTCGTTTGAATATTTTATTTTCCTGAACCTAGAAACCATTGTTTATTTCTAAGTATACATATTAACCCTATTTACAAGGGTTTGGGTGATGGTCTAGATTAGGCTAGGGTGGGCTTAGGCCCTATTTACTTTGTGATATAGAATGTGGGGTGATGGTATAAAATGATAGATGGAGAGTGGTCTATGGTCCATCAGCCCACTTCATCAGCCCAAGCAATCGGGCCCGAAAACGTTTTGATCCAAGAGAAAAAAGGCTGCTCTATGGTCCATGTTGTTTCTAGTACAAAGGTTTCGATTTGGACTTATGGGCTAAAAATATCATTATATTATAGGCGTGGTTGTAAGGCATATGGAATGAGGCTCCACATGGAACACGAAATATTTTGCTTTTATTCTTAATTCTCTTTCTGTTAGGTTATTCAATTATTATGAATTATTTCTTCCTTGAAAAAGTAAGAATTAAATTACTAAATAACTACTTAATGTCATGAAAAAAGAGTTATAAGTTCTACCTGTAACTTACTTGTTACTTTTCCAATAAAAAAAATTATCCATAATTCTAGTTTGGGTTGAAAAAGGATTTTGCAAATTACTGACTTATTGTAGATCAAACGTAATTTTAGTATAAATTTTTGAAAGGGTTATTTCAAGAGCTTTTAATTTTGGAGAAAAAGTTGTAGAAGTAGAAAGTAATGAAAGTTTAAATGTTTAAAATAATAATAATAATAATAATAATAATAATAATAATAATAATAATAATAATAATAATAATAATAATAATAATAATAATAAAGATTGAAGGGTTGGAGGAAAAACAAATGACTGAAATACTTTTTATATATCAAATATTTAAGAAAAATGAATGAAACATTTTTGAATAATAGAAATGTCAAAAACAACTTTTAACTATTTACAAAAATACCAAAAAATTACAGCAGTTACTTAAATGTTACTCTTAGCTTTGAACTTCTTTCTTCTTAACTTTATAAAATTAAAAATAGAAATAGCTCTTGCAAACACTTTAAAATAATTTTCAGTTAAGATGTAAAAAGTGCTTCCTATAAAATATTCTTTAAATATCATTACAAATTATGGTAAAGATTCAAAAGAGAATTTGAAAGGCCCACAAAATATATTAAACTCACCATGAATCCAATAATTTTAGCTTTGTAATATTCAATTGAAGCTCCACTCTAAAAGTCTATAGCAGCCCTTGGAGGGCTCACAAATCACAATTATTCTTTAATAAAAAAGTGGTCAAAGATTAAAGCCATGAAAAGATTCAAATTTTGTCAAAAATTATTGCCGATCCCTCCGTGATTATAGCAAAAGAAAATGAAAGGCTAATGATTGCCAAATGCATAAAGTTTGAGTAAGGGTATCTTATCTTTTTCCTTTTGAAATTAAAGATTTGTTGATATCATTATTATGAATAAGAAGACATTGGTGCTGCTCCAAAAAGTATTTGCATGCAAAATCAACCACAATAGCACTCTTTGCACTAATAACGAGATGGCCCATTACATTCACTTATTTGAAACCAAAAAGAAAAAAAAAATGAAATTTACATAAACTTTTGTGACAAATCTACCCTCCTCTTCCTCTTTTTCTTGCCTCATGTTTGAGGTCCCATTTCTTGAAAAACTAGCTTTCGTTTTACCCATGGGGTCTAGTCTAGTCTAGTCTAGTCTAGACTAGTCTTTTTCCTTCTATTCATGTAAGTTTTTTTCTGCGAGTGGTGAACATTGAGATTTTGAAACTCTAAAAGTTTTTACTTTTAAGACCCTTTAGATGTTTTGTGTTTCTTTAGAAAGTTACAGTAAAATTCATTTTGCTCTTAAGAAAGGGGTTGCTGCACGCTGAACACATTCAAACAAATCCAACTGATTGGCTGCTGCTATGTATTATCAATAAACAAACATGCCTTTAAAATGTGTAGCTCAATAACACTTCTGAAACTGCGGCTAAATATTATTTCATATTCCTTTAATGTGTAAATATAAAAATAAATTTTGCATCATTAAATTACAACTAGCATGTGCCCGATGCAATACACCGAAAATAATTATATGATTGAATAATTTATTTATATTTATTTTACTTTATGTGATTTAAACATGAGTTATAATTATTTTTAGTGCTTAATGTAAGGTGTACGGTGTAGTACTCGATGAGGAGAGCTACGTGGTGGTCTTGCATGGCAGTGATCAACGGCGGCGAGGGTGGAAATTAGTGGCAGAGTTGAGTAGTTTTAGAACTTTCAGGCATCGATTGACCTACTTTTCGATAGAGAAATAGGAAACCGAGGGTACCATTGGAAAACTCTTGGTGAGAGGCATCTAACGGCAGTGGTTTTGAAGTTTTCTGGTGACAGTGGACAACGGCCAGCGGCGGTGGCAGCGTGACGACGATCCAAAGACAGAATTTATCTTGTTCCTAAGAGCGCATGCATGCAAGCTGATCGTTGAGATTTCGACTCGCTTGGGAGATATCGGTATATAACAATGATATATATGTGATTGCATGTGTGTATATATACGTTTCGATCATCTTCAAACCTTGTATTCTGGTGTATTATGATAGAAATAATCGATCAGGACACCTGATAATAAAATAGAACAACTTTGATCGATTAAACGAGCCTAGTGAATTCAGATGATATTATTTCATGTAAACTATAGGTTATATAGTATATTAAGTGTAGAAAACCCTAATTTTAAGTAACCATGATTTAATAGACTAAAGTTTGGATTTTATTGGTAACCAGATTACTATGATCAATATCAAGTACCAATAGGATAATTACTCAGAATTGGGCTATTATAGGTATGATTCTAAGTATTGCTGATCGTTAGGGTTGATCGTGGATATTGATATAAGGATACTCTTTTTAAATAGGTGACAGAAGTGTTGACCCTAAGAACTAGTAGAGTTTGACTGTGTCGCTAACGTGATTAAGGTGAGGATCCATCGACCTAGTAATTCCTTGAGTAAAGCAATATTATTGTGATTGAATCATGTGTGGTTTAGTTGATCTGATACTTGTTATTGCTATTGATACTACTATCGATTGACTGTCGAACCCTATGCGGTTCTATTGTTTGATTCCTAATCTGATTATTGTTCACTATTGTGTTCCTGTGAGTTTCCATTATCTTGGCTATCACTATCTTTTATTGTTGCTATCTGAATCCTATGAGGTTCTATTGCTCGATATTCAAATTGATTATCGTTTATTGTTGCTGTCTAAGCCATATGAGGTTCTCATAACTAGACATTCAATCTATTTATTGTTTATTGTTGCTATTTAAGCCTTATCAGATTCTCTCGACATGATTATTGTTCATTGAACACTGCTAACCATAGAACTTGTGAAATGTACTATTGCCAAATTGTTTACTGAAATTATTTTGAATCGACTGTTTATTTTGTTCTAGTACCATGAACAATTTTGTATCTCATACGTTATTGTATCGTATATTATTGTTAGCCGTGTTAGCTTCCTTGATTGATATGATTGTTACCGTTACGTATTGACTTAATTGAAATTGTTCTGTGAAATTTATTATTTGCCATGCGAGCGTATTGACTGATTGATTGATCAAACCAAAAAGCATATGTACAAGAGAACTGTTGGCCAAGTGTCTTGCCAAACTATTATGCTTGAGCTACTGTTATTGTCGAGCTGCCATGCTCGAGCTACCGAAGTAATTGTTACTGTACTGAACTGAACTATTATTGTACTGTTATAGAGGTATAAAGATGTTCTAATATACATGTTATATTTGATTTATTGACTTGCAAATGTGATTGGGTTTGCTATCCTTGTACTTGTATTATGTTCTTGGAGCAATAAGCCTGAAGTGGTATTCAGCCTAGATCGGACTGATGTTCTGGGCTAACATGCCACATTATGCCTCTCGACTGTGATCGATTGAGATGTCCCTATACCTCCTGAGAAAGATCAGTTGAGATGAACAAGCTGTTGAGCCAATGGTCTTAGTTTTCGACCTAGCATTTGCTAGTAATTCAATTGCCTTTATTGCCTTCTTTGACGTTGATTTGTTGTTTTCGTGCTACATTGTTATTAATTGATTGATATTTGTGAAACCTGGATGTTCAGTTGATCATATGTTGCTTTACATTTTCCTCACCGAATCTTTATGACTCACCCTCATGTATTACTTGTCTTTATCTAGACAGGTGTCAAACAGTGAAATTTAAGGAATGACAAACCTAATAGATGATGATTGAAATGGAGCTTGTTAAGTATCTGTATATATAACTGCACTTGGGTTACCTTGTTTAGAGATATTGTGATGTGTCATGATGAATAATATATTCATGGTTTATATGTATGAATTATGGTACTAGAAACGACATTTTGGTTTGAATGTTGATGAACTCCTTATTATGATGTTTCGCAATCTGATATAACTTCCGCATGTTAGGTTAAAACTTGCTATAAGATATTAATGTTGTTGATATAATTATTGAAAATTTGTGAAACATTTTATGGGCTTTTTTGTTGTGATGGTGCATACTTAAGGATTGAACGTTTTAGCGCCTCAGCTTTGGTGTTATCTCGAGAGGGGGCACTATATATTTTCAGTCAAATTTTTTTGATTTCCCATCATTAATCCATGTAAAAATATTTTCACAAATTATTATAAGCAAAAATATTAAAATAAATGTATTTGATATAATTATAAAATATTATAATTAAATATATTAAAAAATATAAAAATTGATACCACTTGCTATTTAAGTGGTTATTTATCAAACTTTTGAAAATTTTCAACTATATCAATTATATCTGTATCTCATATCAAAGAATATATTTCAAATAACTGAAAATGAGTTCTCCATTTTTACATTGCTAATTAAAAAATTACGTGATTTAAATTTAACAATACAAAAATAAAGTTAAGAGTTTATAGTTGTTGTAGGAAGTAACTATTTATATTTGAAATAAATTCTTCAATAGAATTATTTGTTATATTCTATATATATATATATATATACAATCTTATCTAAAAATATTTTACATATCTAAAAATATTATTGTAAAAATAATTAAATTTTAAAAACTTTGATAAATTGAGGGCTTGCCTATCAACTAATTTATAACTATTCATTTCTCAAACTTCTAACTATTCAATGAAGAAGTGATGATATAATATTTTACATAAATATTTGTTTCTCTTTCATAAGCAACAAATAAGTTGTAAAAAATTTTAAGCAAGTCACATTGTTAAGAGATAATTATGATTGTTAAGTATTTTAATTTTACTTTTGGCGTTGTCTAGAAAATAATTATTTAATTAATAAATAAATTTATTTGATCAAATGATTGAATATTTTTATTTATTTATTTATTAATTTTTTTATTAAAAATAATTGAATATCATATTACTTCAACTAAAAGTACTGTAATTGTATCCATACAAATACAAA
>JACGDI010002227.1:642754-653454 GCA_014898725.1 Jacaranda copaia
TTTATCTAGATAAATCAAGAGAGCTACAACTAAAATAATAGTAAAATAAAAATTTCATATCAAAGATAAATTCTTATATGAACATGCAAAAATATTTAAAAATTATATTGAAAATAAATATATAAAATATATTTAATTGAAATAAAAAAGTACTACTTGATGATACTTTTAAGTAATATAAAAATTACAATCATAAATTGGCCATAAGAACTTTAATTTTAAATCAATATTGAGGAAATGATAAAATAATAATATTGTTAATATATTAAATATGTTAGAAAAGTATCTAATTAATTTATGATAAACAAAACAAAAATAATGTAAAGATGTGTTTAAAAAAATATTAAAAATTTTCAACGAAATGAACTTTAAATTAATTAAAAAGAAAAAGAAACATTATTATATTATGCTAATTGGGGAAAGAAGCCCTACAATTAAAAATATAGAATTGTACTATGAATAATATAGAAATAGAATTGATGCTGTTGAAAGTTGCGTGTAGAGAAAAATGGAGTTGTACTATGGGTAAATCGACTAGGGAGGTCGAGTACTCAGGTTTGTGTATAACTTGGGGCTTGAGATCTACAATCACAACACACGTTAAACTAGTCAAGGTGTCCCCAGCTAAGGCACTCCGACGCTCAAGTTAGTTTTAGTCGAAATGAAGAGATCGAACAGAATACAGAGAATGTAAAGCTTATAGTGTATTGATATTACCTTGAGCGTAGTTGAGCCTAAAGTATTTATAGCTTTCTGTAGGCATGATTTGACCTTAGTACCCTTATTAGGTGTACTGACTTTTGTCTTTGCTAGGGGGTTGAGGGTCATTCCATGTTCAGATTCCGGTACTGTGCCAGGTGGCTAAATCTCCTATTTTTTTGGATAAACAGTGCCAGTGGAGGCGCGTCTCTACCAAAGTTGTTGGCAAGATTGTTAGAGTTGGTGGCAGTGGTTGTACCGGCTGTCACGCATCATTAATGCGGAAGCATGCAACATGTCAGACTAATAAACACGGTAGGGATCCGAGTTAATGCCGGAGTAGGTCTTGAGGTCGATACATGTCGACCAGACTCGAATATTTAAACTTCTGGAGTGGTCCTGAGGTCGATACGGGTTGACCACAGACCCTATCAAGTGAGGTCGATACCAATCAACCAAATAGACTTACCGCTGGGCTTCCTGGACTGTCTCATTTGATGTTGGGCCTACTAGGATATCCCATATCATGAGTCCCCCCAACTCACGGTCCTGATCGAGCTTGTCGATGAGAAGGAGCAAGGAATTTACATTCAACCATAGTGGGTACTAAGCTCAACCAGGATTTGAAACTGCCAACCTAGGTTTTTAAACTATCGACCTAGGTTTTTAAACTATCGACCAGGGTTTGAGGCAATTTTTTTGTATTTAATGCGGCTATTAGTGCGCAGAATACGAAGCATACTGGGGGCAGGCTGTCATCACAGCAGTTACATAAATTCTCATGTGTGAATGCCTATAAATAGAGGGATAACCGACTCCATTTACACTTTTGTTGTCTGAACTTCTGGTCGAATCACCATCTTTGAAGCCCTTCAAGTTTTGCGCTTTGCCTTTGTGAAATTTCCACTGTAAGTGTCTTTGCTATTCTTATTCTTTTCTATCTTTCCTTTATAAAGCATGTCTGCTAGCCTTGATTCTGATAGCACTAGGTTAGAGAATATGGCCCGTGGGGGAGAGACTGGGGCCAAGAACATATCCGAGTCATCTCGTGAGAGTGAGTCTAGTCCGTCCATGAGCAAAAGCTCTAGCTCGAGTAGTAGCAGTAATTTGAGCGATGTTAGGGTAGTATCGGAGGGGGAGGCTGGTCCTGTTGATATGCTTGCAAGTCGGGGTCGATTATTTACCCCTAACCATTACACTGAAATAGCCTCTAAGATAACCGCTGCAGATTTAGTCCATATTAGAGCAGCATATCATATCCCTGATAAGTAGGCGCTAGTAGCGTCAGGGACCCGGGGTAGGATGCATCGACCTCCCCGGGGATTCATAATTGTATTTGAGGAGGGGTTGAAATGTGGCCTCAGGTTCCCGCTCGCCCAGCCTATAGTCGACCTTCTTATAGGACTAAGGGTCTGCATCAGCCAACTACTCCATAATTATTTTGCCACACTGTATAGTTTCGCTATGCTAATGCACCAATACAACCAGCCCGCACTTTTGCCAATTTCTCCAACTTATTCCACCTTCCCATGTCTCAGAAGTCAGGCAGTAGCAAAGAGTCTGATTTCTATTACCTAACTGCTGGACCTCAACGAAAATTTTTTATATCCCCCTCCTCTTCTTACAGGCAAAAGTGGAAAAAATACTATTTTTATATTCGGGGGCTAGGGGTGCTTGCTATTCTGAGGGGTTAGTGGAGAGGGCCTATGGAGATGCTCGGGAAACAAACACCTAGTTGGCCCAACACCTTCATCTAGGATCTGGTCAGGTTTGGTCAAATAGAGGCCTCCGTACTGACTGAAGAGAGGTGTTTGGTTCTGGCTGGCCTATCACCTGCCCAGCTCAACTTGCTTGCGGGTGATCGACTAGGTAGAAACTTTTCATCGACTATTTCCATTGTATGCTTTTTTTCTACTTGAATCTGATATTTATTTACATTGTTTGCCTGTGCAGATCGTAATGATATAATAGTTCACAGTCGTAATAAGTCTCAGGTCTAGGCATTGAGGGTCGAGGCACGTCGACAAGCTATTGTGCTACTCGATGAAGAGGTGCTGTTGAACAGGCAAGCTCATCGAGGTCAACGTCTGCACTGCCTCCACCATAAATAGAAATGGCTCTTGAGACCCAATCTGCTCACCAGGAGGCACTCAAGAAGAGCAGCCCTGTAGGTTGAGGCAAGAGGCTGCTGGTCGAATAAGGAAGTTTGGCTTCTAGAAGGCTATCGGGGGTAAAAAGAAATAAAAGGTGGTGACAGGTTGGGACCTGTTTAGAAAGCCTGGTGATGGCCCAATGTTCCAGCTTCCTCGGTGATCTCCTCTATAATTCGCCACCAATCGAGACTAGGAGATATCCTACTCGACCTCAATCCTCGAGGAAGGGCCGACTGCCACCAATGCTCTAAAGTGGATGACCTCGGGGCTATTTGTGAACGACCAGCGGAAGCTCATGAACCTGAATCAGCTCAGGACGATGAAGGTAATATTTTATTACTACAACATGGTAAGTACGAGATCGATAAGCTCAACCACATCTTTTCTATTATGTTCATATTGGTTTGAGAATGACACTGCTGTGTTTCAAATAGGGCAGCTAGGCTACAACATGTTCTGGCGGTCAGCGATGGCACTGGTTGCTAAGGAGGAGTTGAAAGCTGGGGGAGAGATGGAAATGCTTAAGGTGCAGCTCGAATCCTCCTAGCTCCAGGTCGAGCAGTTGAATAAAAAAGTGGCTGACCTCCAACAGCAGCTCATTACCAAGGATCAGCAGTTAGTCCAGGCCATCGAGGATCGGAGCCGCATGGATAACATCATCAAGAAAGTCCATCTTGACCTTCAGGTGAGCTTCAGCTCTGGTCGGGCCAAAGGTTATGCGGAGGCAACCAGCCAAGCCAAAGGCGCCTTCCTCTGGCATCTGCCCATGGTGCAGCGTGAGGCTATTGAGCAGTTCGTGGTGAGCACCGCCTTCCAAGATGCCAGCGTGGTTGCAGCCTTGGACAATGCTTGCGAAGCATATCACCATTAAATAACTGGAGCACATGGGTTATTACTTCCATACTAAGGATAGAAGTCGGATGAGCCTCCTGCTCAACGATAAGCTGGAGCTTTTCCCCGAGCCATAGGAAGGCAGCACTAAGCGGGCTCCAGAGGGTTGACCTATTGCTATCGCACATGACGCTGCTGTCTAAGGGTTAGAAGAAGAAGGCCGAGGTCGATGCTTGGCTAAAGCCAAAATGTTCAGAGTTTGCATTTATGGAGGATCTCGTTGCCCAACTAAGGGATGAAGAGGTCGACCTGGCACAGTACGTGCTGCGGTCGACTAACTTTATGGGTGATCACCCAGGACCTTTGGAACCTCCTCAGGCAGTCTCTCCACTCATCTGTGTAGTGCTCGAGCCAGACGCATATTAGGCTGAAGGTGGTCAAGAGGAGCCAGGCCAACACTGAAGTCAAGTCGAGCTAGCTTTTCTTTTCTCTTTTTTTTTGTTTTTGTATGTACCTTACCAGAGTATTATCAATAAAAAACATATCTTTTGTTTCATTATCCTCCTGTAGCAGCATGCATAGCCTTTACCTTTTGTTGTGATAATGTAAAAAATATTTGGTTGCCTATTGCATAGTAATGGTGTTGTACGACTGTATCGTCGATTACTTCATATTATTTGTTGACTATCTACTCGACCCTTAGAGTTAATTGCCCCTAAAAAAAGGAGGCAGATTCTTTACTAAGTATGTGGTCAACAAAAAGTGGATGGTCGAGTAAAAGCAACGAGGGACTGCTTAGTCGTCGACTAGGAACTTAGACAGTTATGAGCTATTTATGGTAGCAAAGGGCTACTTAAGCATCGACTATGGGATCGACTAGAAAATTTAGATGGCTAGGAACTATTTAGGTAGCAGTAAGGGACTGCTTAGGCATCGACTACGGGATCGACTAAAAACTTTGGACGGCTAGGAATCGTTTAAGTGGTAGCAAGGGGTTGCTTAGTCGTTGACTGCGGGGTCGATTAGAATTTTAGACGGCTAGAGGCTGTTTGGGTGGCAGCAAGGGGCTGCTTAGTCATTGATTGGAGAGTCGACTAGAATCTTGGACGGCTAGGAGCCGTTTGGGTGGCAACAAGGAGCTGCTTAGTTGTCGACTGCGGGGTTGACTAGAATTATTAAAGACAATAATTAAGCTAATAAAATTGCAATTTTATTTAAGCCAATAGGTCACAAGGATAAGCGCCACACAATTTTAAATAAAAAACTTTCTGAGATTGATGGCGTTCCACGGGTGGAGGAGTTCCTCTCCTTGCATGTTGGCCAGCCTGTAAGCATTGTGCTTTGCTATTTTGATAACGGAGTATGGCCCTTCCCACTTTGGTTCGAGCTTACCCATGTTCTTGGAGACCTCCACCTTCTTAAGGATAAGATCCCCAACGTTGAAACAATGCTCTCTGATTCTTTTATTATAAGTCTGGGTCATCTTTAATCTATAGCACTGCATAGTGTTATAGGCCTTCTATCGATGCTTATCGATAGTTTTGAGTTCCAGCTTTCTCTCTAATGTGTTTCTAAGTGGGTGGTAGTGGATGACTTGAGCAGTATGTTGGATCAATTCTGAAGGTACAACTACTTCCGACCCATACACTAGGCTGTAGGGGTGTGACCAGTGGTTGTTTGGGGAGTTATCCTATAAGCCCACAGCATGCCGGGCAAGTTATCTACCTAGTTCACCTCGGTATCTTAAATTCTAGCCTTCAATTGGTCAAGGACAGTCTGGTTGGTCACCTCGGTATGACCATTCGATTGAGGATTGCCCACCAACGTGAAATATTATGCGATCCCCAAGGCCTTGCACTAACCTCGTGTACTCTTACTCTAAAACTGAGTGCCGTTATATGAAATAAGTACCTTGGGCAGCCTAAAACGACAAATAATATTCTTCCATATAAAAATTTTTATGGCTGCGTTAGTTATCCTAGTAACAGCCACAACTTTAATCCACTTGGTGAAATATTCGACCGCTAAGATTATAAACTTTTGCTGCTCTATTGATCTCGGCAAAGAGTCCACAATATCAATTCCCCACTGATCGAATGGCTAGAAAATCTAAACATTAACCATCAGTGCAGCTGGCTGGTGTGGTAGGTTGGAATGGACTTAGCATGATGCACACTTGCATGTGAAATCCACCGAATCTTTCAACAATGTTGGCCATAAGTATCCATACCTGATTATTTTATGGGCAAGGGACCTCCTTCCAAAATGGTTGCCACACATGCTTACATGAACATCCTGCAACACTTTCAACGCCTGATCTTGATCTAAGCATCTCAAGGGGGGTCCGGCAAAGGATCTTTTGTATAATTGACCATGCTAGTTGAGGGAAAATTTGGAGGCTTAACCTTGAAGGTGCTGAGCCTTATTCTTGTCGTCAGGGACAATGCCTTGGGTTGAGATATAGTTTTATTGGAGTTTGCCAAGAAATAGGCGTCTTGTCAATGGTTGTTATAAGATTTTCATCAAAGAGTGCAATTGACGGCCTGTCCAAGACCAAGAATGTGATTTTCTTGTCTTTTGTTCCTCTGATTGAGTTGATAAACTTGGAAAGGGTATCGACCCATTCATTCTCAGATCGAGAGACCTGACTGAGAGTAAACCTTTTGAATAATTGCTGCAACCTCTTTACCTCGACCAGGTATTAGGCCATCGATTGTTCTTTAGCTTCAAAATTTCTTTCGACCTGCTCTGCTACTAACTGGGAGTCTATGATCGTGATGAACTGTTCGACCCCACATTTAAGCGCTATTCTCATTCTTGCCAGCAAGGCCTCGTACTCTACCTCATTGTTTATGACAGTATAATCTAGTTTAATTGCAAAATCATACTCCCCACATCTGGGGAGTGAAGAGCGACCCTAATTCCTCCCCCAAATGTGGTTGATGACCTATCGACATGCAAAGTCCAAATAAGAGAGGCAACGATACTTTTGTAGGGTAAGTCGACTCGCTCTGCAATGAAGTCGGCAAGTACTTGAGCTTTAATAGTCGTTCGAGGTTGAAAGTTGATGTCGAACTCTCCAAACTCGATCGCCCACTTGGTCAATCTGCCTGATGTATCGGGCTTCACCAACACTTGCTTCAATGGCTGGTTTGTTAGCACTATGATAGAGTGAGACTGGAAGTACAATCTCAACTTCCCAGCAACGGTCACTAAGGCCAATGCAAATTTTTTAATCTCCAAATAATTATGTTCTAGCCTTTGGAGTGACTTACTACAATAGTAGACTGATCGATGGTTGCCATCCCTGGTCGATACCAGTACTAAACTGATTGATGCTTTTGAGACTACTAAGTATATCTGAAGTACTTCTCCCAGCTCGGGTTTTGCTAACATTGGGGGTGAGGCAAAATACTATTTCAATTCGATCAGCACCTGGTCACACTTTCCATCCACCGAAAAACTCATCTTTTTGGTATTTTTGAGAATTTTGAAAAAGGGGAGGCTTTTGCCAACCAACCTCACGATGAACCTTCCCAAAGCCACGATTCTCCTGACCAGCCTTTGAACTTCCCGAACCATTCTCGGAGGGGTGACATCCAAGATTGCTTGAATTTTTTGTGGATTGACCTCAATACCTCTTTGGATGACCATATAGCCTAAGAATTTTCCTTCTCGAACCCCAAACGTACATTTATTTGGGTTTAGCTTCAGTCCAAATGCCCTCAATATTTCAAAAGTATGACTGAGGTCGAGTAAGTGGTCTTGGGCTTTTTTTGTTTTAACTATCATGTTGTCGACGTAGACTTCCATCAATTTTCTAATCTCGTCTTTGAACATGAAGTTGACTAATCACTGATAAATTGCCTAGACATTTTTTAAACCGAACGGCATGACCAAAAAGCAATACAAACCATTAGGAACAACAAAAGATGTTTTATCCATATCCTCGGGTGCCATGAATATTTGATGATAGCCTTGAAATGCATCCATCATACTCAACAATTCACCCCCAACAGCTGAATTAACTAGTAAATCTATCTGAGGCAGGGGGTAAGGATCTTTAGAGCATGCTTTATTCAAATCAGTAAAATCATTATACATCCGCCACTGTTCCTCAATTTTTGGGACTAAAATAACATTACAAAGCCAAGAGGAATACTGAATCTCTACAATATACCCTACATCTAAGAGTTTTCTAACCTCTTCTTTGATGATTTGCATCCTCTTGATGTTGAACATCTTTGTCTTCTATTTGACTGGCCCGTATGAGGAGTCAGTGTTGAGGCAGTGCACAATGATATTGGGGTTGATCCCTTGCAGGTCGGATGCCTTCCACACAAAGATGTTGACATTTCTCCTTAAGAAATCATCCATGAGACATTCCAAGTGGGGGCCTAAGTCTATTCCAATATGGGTTATCTTTTTGGGGTTACCTTTTTCGAGCTCAATAGTCTTGAATTCCCCGACAGGCTCTACTCTGGTGTCTTCCAACTTTCGCTTCTTGCCGACCTGGGACTCTTTAGGTTTCGCTACAGAGATATCCCCCAAAGTCTTCAGCTGCAGTTGAGTTTTCTGCTTGGTTGGCTTGATCGAGATGTTGTAACATCTCCATGCCTCATTCAGATTGCACAAGAGCTCACCCATGTCGGTAGGGAATGGAAACTTAACTTTCAAATGATAAGTGGACACAATGGCATAGAAGTTATTGAAGGCGGGTCGTCTAATGATGATATTATAGGCGAATGGGGTGTCAACCACAAGGTAATTCAACATTAATGTTCCCCTTCTATTAGCCTCCCCAAAAGATGTGGACAAGTCGATCGACCTCTCTGGTATGATCTTTGACCCCCCGAATCTGACAAGCGGCATGCACATAGGCTGGAATTTCAACTTGCCTAAGTTCATCCTCTTTAGTGTAGATAAGCAGATGACATTCGCTGAGTTGCCATTATCGATCAAAACCTTACGCACGTCAAAGTTCACAATCTCCGCAAAAATGATCATAAGGCAATCTATCTTGTGATCAATATTTTTGCCCTTAAGATGGGCCAGGTCGGCATCAGTAAATGAAATAGGTTTTGTGCTCATTGAGAGGTGGAAAGTTGTCTCCACAGGCAAAACTTTATTGGACTCGAGCCTCTTCTGTGTTTGCCTTCGAGTGAACTTAGAGTCCCCCTCAATGGAACATTCTGCAATTATGTCAATCACCCCTCTGATGGGTAGGAGATCTTTCTGGGAGGGCTTCTTTTCTTTATCTTCTCTTCTAGGGCTAACCGACCTTTCTCTATGGAGAGTTCGGTCAGTTTTACCCCTTTTAGTTTGGGCTTCCACAACTATGTATTTTTTGAGGTGGCCCTACCTGATCAACCTTTTGATCTCATCTTGGAGATTAAAGCACTCATCGATGTCATGCTCCTTCTATTTGTGGAAATGGTAGTATTTCTTCGATTTCTTCATAGCTTCAGTCTCCATCAATATTTTGGGCTTTTTAAGGAGGTTATCATGCTAGATAGCATATAAGACCTCCTTCCTCGGGATGTTCAACGAAGTATAGGCATGGAAGCATTTGATCAGAGATTGACCTGGCTCTTTTTATTTTTGGTCGTCTCTCTCCTTCTTTTTCTTCTCGACCTCGAAGGATCCGAGCTTGAGCTTGTTTATTTCCTCCTGGATCATGTATTTTTCTGCCAGGTCGAACAACTCCTCCATTGACCTAGGCCATTCTCGCACCAAAGCATTGGCTTATTCTTTATGCTTGAGCCCCAGAAACAACATGTCATCAAGAACTCAATCCTGGGGTTATCAATCTTTAAGACCTTCGTATTAAATCTGGTAAAGAAGTCTCGGAGGGATTCCCCCTTGCTTGCTTGATGGTATGGAGGTGGGTATAGGGAGCTTGGCCTTCCTTCTGCTGGCAAACTGGTGCAAGAATTTATCGCATAGTTGATCATAGGAGTAAACCGATAATGGTTCAAGCTTCACGAACCAGTCTAGTGCGATGCCTTGGAAGGTAGTCACCAGCATCTTGGCATAGATGTATTCATTGTGTCCATGCAGTTGCATCATGTGCTCGAACTGCATGAAATGCTCATTGGGGTTGATAGAATTATCGTACCTCGACAGATCGGTAGGCACTTTGGTGTCTACGGTGATGTGCTCATCAATGATTTCCTGAACAAATGGGGACCCTCTCTCCCGATGAGACCTTTGAGGAGCCTCTAAGTTGGGTGCTCTGTCGATATTTCTCCTCGAGATCTCATCAAGACGTCTGTTCAGCTGCTGGACTTAATGGGATACTTCTTCTCATTCATCTCGATCCACCTAGGTGGCATTTTGATCAAGACTCAATCTAAGATGCTTGACCTTATCACACTGTGGGGCTTGAATGGGCCAATGCACAAAATCTGCAGATTTTTCTCTCTTTTTGCAATAGTCATACCTAGAGCATTCGACCTTATCGCGCTGCATGGCTCGATTAGGTCTGGCGTGATCTACCGAGTCTGTCACCTCATTTTGCACTTCTGGATGCCTCCTTTCTTCCTGCGGGCGTCTAGAACTAACTTCACACCTAGTGGGTGGCTGCCTGGCTTCTCAATGGAAGCAACTATTCTCCAAGGACTTATTTTCCGGTGGGGGCGGCTGCGGAATTGCACTGGCGGCAGGTGCAGGCACTGTAGTATGCCTATTCAAAACGGCAGATAACTAGGCTGATATTTGAGCAAAAATCTACTCACTTATCAGCTGCATCAATTGGGGCATGGTGAGTATCACTACCTGCTCCTGAGGGGCATTGGTGCCCGGAGCGTTTATATCTTGCTAGGGGTTAGGGAGAGGTGGAGAAGTGGACCTCCGGTTCTTTTCCCTTTTGGATACTAGTCTGCGTGTGTTTATCATTTTTCTTGATGCAATCTCAATGGATTCCCACAGACGGTGCCAAATGATGCTGCTGAAAACTGCATGTAAAGAAAAAGAGAGTTGTACTATGCGTAAATCAACTAGGGAGGTCAAGTATTC